>PHNY01300133.1:5349-30164 GCA_003724115.2 Anethum foeniculum
TGAAACTTGGTTTCATACGGCTTGTAACTCTAGTATATATACTGCTGATCTTGATCTTCATTCTCCAATTTGGATGTAGGTTAATTTTTCTTTTTGACGTATTAACACAGTTTCCTTCTTTCAATAGCAATGTTTTTCTGCTGTAAAGATGCTACAACTGTAATATGTTACAGTGATGGGTGGATTTTGGAAAGTAGATTCTAAAGCAAGTGTGCCTTATCTGATAAAAACATCTGCATTGTCACTCGGCCACAAATTTGTTTGTATAAATCCCAATGTTTAATTAAAAAAAAAAGACTGTTCCCGCAATGCTATACGAGCTCTTTGGCCATAAAAAATATGATACATTGTTCAATGTGGAGAGAAGGGAGGTGGGGGGAGTTTTTAAACGTGAGGATCACTGGACTTCTGTATGATCACGAAGCAATGGTGAAAGATGCAACTTGAAAAGTTTTTTTTTTTCCCTCCAACATGAAAGCTTGATAGTAGTATTTTAAACTAAAATATTGTAAAACTTATAATAATATTTTAGAGAGAAATTATCAAAAAAAGGTCTTTTCTTTTCTTATTTTTTTTGTTGTTGTGATTTTTCTATTTTGTAAAAATATTCAAAAATACAATTTACAATTAAACTCTTTTAAATCGCTAATAAACCGCTCAAAAATATTTGACCAATTTAATAAATCACTAATAAATTACTTTTTTTTTGGAAAATATTAAATTGTTTTAAATTTATTTTTGATACAATCATTTTGCATTTGATTGCAGACCTGATTTTTATAAAAAAAAAATTAAAAACATATTTTACAAAAAATAATTATATTTTTCAAAAAAACCTTTACTTAAATATATAAAAATATAACTATTTAAATTCGTAACATGCATTTCAATTTGAAATGATGTATTTTAAATAACATGATTTGAGTTGTAATTTCAAATTTTTATATATGTATAAAAATTTGAATATTCTGAATTTCAATATAATCCAAATCCAAATTCTTTTAAATAACATGATTTAAGTTGTCATTTCAAATTTTCATATATGTATAAAAATTTGAATTTCAAACGTAATCTAAATCCAAATTCTTTTATTTATTTTGTTATTTGGTGAAATGCAAAATTTCAAATGAAATTCAAGTTATCACACTTAAAGTATTTTTATTAAACTCAAGTAATTTTAAACATATAGCTATAACAGTAATAATAGCTTTAATTTTCAATTTGTAACGGAAATATTAAACTAAATAATTTAAAATTTTAACACTAACTTTATATTCAAAATACTTTAAAGACATAGAATAAACAAAATTTTCAGAAAACTTATATACTGTAATAATATTGATAAATTAATGCTTAATTATAATATGTAATTTGTTTTAATTAATTAATTAACAACAAATGATTTCAAACTCCAGCAGCCAAACTGAGCGGCTTATGTACATAAGAGAGAACATAAGAGCTTCAGTTCTGTCTAGGGTTTAACATCTGAGAACTCTCAAGTCTTACCTGACAAAACAAAATTAAAATCCTAGGTTTTAAGGTTATGGTTGGTTTTGTTGCTACCTCAATGGTTCTTGATACCCCTTTACAAAAGAGGCAAAAGATTTTGCAACAGAGAAAATCTTTACCTATTGCTACAGGTTTCATTCCTTACATATACTTGTGTTTATATCATGTCTATATCTTAATTCTTGCAAAAGAAGAAGAAAAGGATGACTCTTTTGTGTTTGATTATCTGCATTACTTTTGTTTCTGTTATGTAAAGATCTGTTCTTTATTGTTTATATGTATTTAATTATGTAATTATGTTGGGTTGTGATTTTAGCTGAAATTGGTATGTGCCCTTTTGAATTCTAGTTGAAAAGAGGCTTTTGGAGGAGGTTAGGAAAAATGATACATTGATTATTGTTGGTGAAACCGGAAGTGGAAAAACTACTCGTAAGTTAACTTTTGCTGATTACGAATGCTAGTTGAGTTAAGTCGAATTTAGAACATTGGAAAGATGATAACTTTAATGACTGTTTGTTGTTGTTTTTGTGAACTGATGTGAACATGTTGTTTTCTTAGAGTTACCCCAGTATCTTTTTAATGGGGGGTTTTGCCGGGATGGTGGATTAATTGGGATTACTCAGCCTAGACGTGTTGCGGCAGTGACTGTTGCTAAAAGGGTAGCGGAGGAATGTGGCAGTCAGGTGGGCCAACGAGTTGGTTATGCCATCAGATTTGAGGACGTGACCTCCAACTCGACTAAAATCAAATATATGACTGATGGGCTTCTGTTAAGGTAATATTTGTGTGAATATGTAAAGGGCTGGTAACATCTTGAAGTTTACGGGGTTCAGAAGTATCTGGGTTTGTTTAACAAGTATTGGTATAACATATATTGTCGTCTGGAAGTAATTTCACACGCGGTCCATGATTTCCTTTAACACATCAAATAGTCCAGGCGGATATTAGTATACAACGATTAATGAGCTTATAGCAATGCATATCTTTGTTCGTTATTATTTCTCCTTTTATCTGCTCTAATAATGTATTATGTAATTCTAATAGCCTAATTTTGTTTTACTTTTAGGGTTATTACATTTTAATGGACCATGGACTAAACAATAAGTGTGCTTGTTGTGTGTGTGCGCACACACATCACTAAATATCATTAGGCTGACTGCTTCTTGAATTCTTTGTCATCAATGCTTTAGGGAAGCACTATTGGACCCTTATCTCTCCAAGTACGCAGTTATAATTATAGATGAGGCTCACGAGAGAACTGTTCATACTGATGTCTTGCTTGGATTGCTGAAAAGAGTACAAAAGACGAGGTCAGAATATGTCGACAAACAACTAGATGGTGACTTAATGAAGGCCAATTTTAATACACTTGTAAAGAAAGAAGGCAATGGTCCAGGTGCTGGTAATCTCCAGCAGCGCCAATGGAGAAATTCTAATCCTTTGAAATTGATTATCATGTCTGCTAGTTTGGATGCGCGAGGCTTTTCTGAGTTCTTTGATAATGCAAAAGCTGTTCATGTTCAAGGGCGACAATTTCCGGTGGATATATACTATACTTATCAGCCCCAGACAGATTGTGTGGATGCAGCTTTACTTACTATATTTCAGGTATTTATCCTACGTCTTTTGGAATTATTCTACTCTTATGATTACTAGCTGTCTGGAAGCTGTTGGATTAAAAAGTCATTAGGGTTGATTATAATTCGTACGTAGGTAGATTTCATACTGCTTCCCTGGCCATTGTATATCCCAGCCAGATTTAATGTTCATCAAAAGATTTGATATTTTGTTTAGTATGAAGTCTAAAATTACTTCCTATGGAAAATATTGAATACTGATGGAAGAATTATTGTGCTCTATGTTAACCATCTCTTTTCTTTAATAAGAAATATTTTTTATTTTCTAATCCAGATCTTTTCGCTGTCTATGTTAATATGTTCGTCATTATAATCTGTCCTCTATGGTAGTTATTGTTACAACTTCCTTATTAATTGGTTCACTAAGCTCATCAGATACATTTGGAGGAGGGTCCTGGGGACATACTCGTCTTCTTGACTGGCCAAGAAGAGATTGAATCTGTTGAAAGGCTTGTTCGCAACCGCATAAAGCAGTTACCTGAAGGCAACCAAAAGCTACTTACTTTTCCTATTTTTTCATCTCTTCCCTCAGAAAAGCAGTTGAAGGTGTTCACGCCTGCTCCATCTGGATATCGCAAGGTACAATAGATCTTTATGTTAATAATTGTTTAATTGAAGTGCTTCTTGAATTATATCTACACCAAAATGTGTGTGTATGTAAACTGATATCTGATAGTGTGTGCTCTGGCTACCTAATAAGTAATTTCACCGAAAGAAATGTACAATAGTAATATAGTGTAGCCAACAGAGATTGAGTGTATTATTACTATATGTAGGTACTAGTGCTACTGAACTGAACAACTATGTAAAGGAACTCGATATTTTTACCGAGCACAAGGAGTTAATGTTTAGTGTAGCACTTCCTAAATAGAAATGTTCAGAAACTCTGCTAATATATATCCAGAAGTTTGAGCTTTACAAACCTATTTAGGAGAATCACTTTCAGTAATCTGTCAATACACTTCCTTGAATTGTTTTGGGGCCATGTATGTTTAATTGCTTGTATGATCTGCTTAGGTGATACTGGCAACTAATATTGCCGAGACCTCAGTGACAATACCTGGAATCAAGTATGTTGTTGACCCTGGTTTGGTGAAGGTGCGAAGTTACTCTTCTGAATCTGGCATAGACTCCTTGATAACTGTTGAAACTTCGAAATCCCAGGCTCACCAGAGGAGGTAGGTTTTCACGAGAAATGTGCTGCCTAATGTCTTTGGAAAATAATTGAGAATCATATCACATTGAACATAATGTAGCTGTGCTAATGATTCTGGATTTTGTAAAAGAGGAACGTCTTTTTTTTTTTAAATTCAGCATTTTTCATTCGTATTTTTTAGCAAAACAAATGCAATTTTATTTTTATATTTTGCTATTGTGTAAGAAATTAGAAAGTTGATGTCTGCGCGCTTTTGCATACTTTTGTATCCCCTTTCCCTTTTTAGGGGTTGAAAAGATTGGAACTGAAAATTTCTCTGCACCATTCTAGTTTGAGTCTATATATCTGGTGAAGGAGATAATGGCTTGTCATTGGCTCATGTGAAAGAGCTGCATAACTTCTTTTTTTTTCCTGTTCTGTACTGTTAACCTATATGTAGTGGTGGCTAGAAATGACATCAGTTTTTAGCCTGCTAGATTTGAAGATATGAGGCATGCTTATAGGTATTTAACTTCACTTCATTAAACAAAAATCGAGTTCTGAACAACTGAAACATCATCCAAAGGAAAAGGAATACGAGTTGTGGGTGGGGGGAAGGGGGCTGTTTTTAAGTATCACAATAATTAGCATTGTTATTGCCGTAATTTATTGACAAAATTCCCTTAATTCTCATGTATAGATGCGTGAAGAAGTTTCCTTCCATCTTCACTGAGATTATTAGTAATATACCTAAAAAGAAAGTGAAAGATGATGTGGTTTTGGGTTTTTGATGGTTTGTTCCAACTTTCTCACATGTATTGCAGTGGGCGTGCTGGACGTGAAGGACCTGGGAAATGCTTCCGTCTTTATCAAGAGAGTTTATTTGACAAGCTTCCTGATTGTACAGTACCAGAGATCAAAAGGTTGGACCTATCAAATGTTATATTACAGCTTAAAGCTCTAGGCGTTGACGACATTTTTGGATTTGACTTCATGGAAAAACCAGATGAGTATGTATAGTAAATCATATGCATTTGCTTTTTGTTTTTGGTCAAAATTTGCTTGTATTTGCTACAAAAACTTGTAACTATATTCTGTTATAATATCTTCATTTTTTTGGATAAATATAACATCTTCATTTTGATTATGTAAAAGATAAACCTACAGATGTTCCATATAAGATCATCTGTTTAGTATTTTGTCATAGAAGTGTTATGTTTAATTAATTATTATTATTTTATTTATTTGGTTATGCATCATAGGCTTGATTGTATTCCATCACCCTCCAACTCATTTGTCAGGAGTTAGGTTGACAGAGTATAGAATAGATAATAAAGTAGGTCTGCGAGAAACTTTGGAGAAATAGAAGAAAGCAGTGTTTAGAGGAAAGAGTATACCATTTTATATTCAATATACCTTCTGAAATACTGCTGATAAACCTGATAGTATGTATAATATTAAAAGTGAATGCCAGTTCATTTCTCTACAAAAGTTTACATGGCTCAAGTACACAATTAAATACTATAATGCAGTCATGCAGGAAGGTACCCTTATCATAATATCATAAATTCTTTCTTGTCTTTAATACCTGGTTTTTACGCTCTCCATGTTTTTCTATGTATATGTCTTAAATTTTGGAATTCTCTGTGTTTATTTATTTTTGTTTTTACCATGGTTGTCATTACATCCAGAGTAACTGGTTATCTTTTGATATAAACTTTGATAAAATGGCAAGCTACGTTACTAAATAAAGAGTGTGCAGTACATACGAGATATGGAATGCTAAAAAAGACTGATAAGAAGAGTATACGTTGTCTATTTTTGCTTGTTACTGCTTAATTATAATAATCCACTTGTTTTCTTTGATTAATACACTAAATGAGGAGCTCTTATTTATTCTTGCTCGTTTTAACAGAAAGGCCGTCATAAGATCACTGGAAACATTGTTCTTGCTAGGTGCTTTAACAGACGAAGCAAAACTATCGGATCCAGTTGGGCAGCAGATGGCACGGCTGCCATTGAATCCTATGGATTCAAAGGCAATCCTCCTTGCTAGTCAGTTCAATTGCTTAAAAGAGATGTTAATAGCTGTTGCTATGCTTTCAGTAGAGTCCATCTTTTATGCACCCCCTGACAAGCTTGAACAGGTATTTTTCTCTTAATGATTAAGCATGAGTAATGTATTAAAGTCACTATTAATACCAAGCCTAAACAGAATCACACAATGGTAGAATTATTTATCATTCCATGTACATGTTAATTTTTCGTATGCCAGTCACGTACAGCAATGAGATGCTTTTCAAGTCCAGAAGGAGACCATCTGACTTTGATTAATGTCTACTGCACTGCTGACGAGTTCTATGAGAAGAGCAAGGCAAGTAATAGTAAAGAAAATGCTGAAAAAAAATTGAGGAATTGGTGCAAGGAAAATTTTATCAATAGCCGCTCACTGAAGCATGCTCGGGATATTCACAGGTGCAACTATAGTCGTTTTCTTGACACAAAATTATAAGTTAAAATTTGATATTAGGTTTCTATTACCGTGGGACTATTATGATGTCTTGTATGCTATTAAAAATAGGTATATCAACTGGTTGTGGCTATTAGACTGTATTTGCCTCGACTATGGTTCCCTCTTAATGTTGTTTCTTTTCTTGTATGTTCCGCTACAATCTTTATTTGCAGTCAAATTCTCGATAATGTCACTCGAATGGGTCTTCGTGTTACTTCATGTGGGGATGACATGCTTCAGTTCCGCAGATGTCTTGCTGCATCCTTTTTCTTGAATGCTGCTCTGAAGCAGCCTGATGGCATTTACAGGTACTCCTCTGCCTTGACAAAATTCTTATTACTGTCGATATTTGCTTCTGATTTATAAGGATACTTGTCAATTTTTGACTTTTGAGGGACTCTGATTTTCATGTTATGCATACAATTTTTTTTCAAGTATAAGCTTACTCTTCACTTTTTTGAATGTCTGTCTTGTGTGTCTTATAATTATGTTAACACTCTTCCTTCCCAGTACTGCCTTTTTCCATCTATGCTCATCCTGGATTGTAATGAACATATTTTCTTATTATGGAATTTAATGCACAGGGTTTATAGAAGTGGTCAGATGGCACAAATCCACCCATCCTCTGTGTTATTTAGGAGTAAACCGGAGTGCATAATATTCAAGGAATTAGTCCAAACTACTCAAAGCTATGTTCGCAATGTCACTAGAATTGATCCCCTGTGGTTGTCGGAGCTAGCTCCTCAGTACTTTGGGGTTCAAGAATAGAGTTTGGTGTCGATCCCCAAGGGTAAGAGATAATCTAAGATTGTGATTCTGCTTTGCTGTTTATAAATATCTCTTATTGTGTGTTTGTTGGGATGAATTAAGTTGGAGCTATATTATGGTTAAGTATTTCAACTTCAATGAACTATATATTATATTATAATATTATGAACTATATCGTATTATAATAATTTAAACATTTAACTATATTGTGTTATAATATCCTTACGTCTTGTCTTATAGTATACTTATCAGGAAGACTGAAAGGGACGAAGTACAATGGTTGAAGGCATTTGCTTGTGCTTACTCAGGAATGGTGGTGTTCAACTTCTGTTTACATACTGGGAGTGTGTGGTGGTAACTGCTTTTGCTTTACAGGTGCCTATACAATTATTACATATCTGTGGAAAGACACACCATGATTTCATGGTTCACTCTATCGATACTAATTCTTCATGCAACTAAACACCACGCTTGTGCTGGGTCATTCCATATCTACAGAAAGACACATCACACATGAATTGTATCTGGTGCTTAACAGAGGACAACTTAATTGAAGACACGACAATGCTGCTCTGTGAGGATTTTGTGATTGAAAGTACTTGTAACACGGGGCAACTTCGGGGGAGTTTCTGAAGCCTTGGTAGACTATTGTTTAATGTTAAGTTAGTAGATGTCGGTGCCATTTTTCTCAAGATATGAGCTTGAGTGTAATAGTACATATATTAGATGGGTAAGAACAAGTAACATGTTCCCTTGGGGTGGAAAACTGAAATACAGACAGCTCACTGCTGCTTTTTAGACTCCCCCAAGACATAATTAGTTAAAATGACTAATTTATCTAGCAATTTAAGGAGTTTGACATTGTTCTTACTAGGTTGTGCAAGAAAATGTTGTACAGCAAGTGACGGGTTAGGAAATGATACGGGAAAAAGCATTTTAAGTGCCGTTTGGGTCATGAAATTTGAACTTAGTCGTATCTTGCTCAGACTAATATTTACTGTTAATGCTGCTAGTAGAAAACCAAAAATGGAAATGAAAATGAAATTTTAATACTAAAATGTGTTTCCATTCTCATTTATCAAGTTCAAATTAGGTCCTCTAAATTAGATATGTTCAAAAAATCCGAAACCCGAAATCCAATCCGATCCGGAAAAAAGCCCGAAAAGTCCGATCCGGTAAGAACCCAACCCCGGTTCGGCCCGGCCCGCGGGTCTTAAACGGGCCTCCTTTTTTCTTGAAAATTCGGCCCGGCCCGAAATCCGAAAAATCCGGATAAAAGCCCGGATTTAAAAAAGCTCTGATAAAAGCCTGGGCTTGTTTAAAAGCCCGGATAAAAATTCGAATTTTTTATATAAAATTTATAAATATACAATATATTTCATAAATTTTAAAAATAATATTATACAATTAGAAGAAATTGAGGTATATTTGGTTAATTTTTCTATTTGTTACGGTAAATAACAACCGTTAGTGCTTTAGGTTAATGAATTTCTGGCTGTAATATTAAAGAATATGCTTTAACAGTTGAATATAATATTAAAGAATATTATTTGGTTCCGTATCTAACTATTTTTTCTCATAGTTTGGTATATTTTTTTTTCGGTACCTAAACTACTCACAAATCGAGACACAAAATATAAATTAATATTTAATATATAAATAAAAAAAGCCCGGATAAAGTCCGGTCCGGCCCGATCCGGCCCGGACCGCGGGCCTAAAATGGGCCTCATATTTTAGAGGAAGCCCGGCCCGGCCCGGCCCGGCCCGGCCCGGCCCGATTTTTAAAAAAACCCGGCCCGATCCATTTTAAAAAAGTCCGGGCTTTTTAAGACCTGGATAAAACCCGGCTCGATGGGCTTTTTGTGCATCTCTACTCTAAATGGGGCATCTTAGTGTTTGGTAATAAATTATGAAACCAAAATATGAAATTCACTATTGAAGTAAGAAAAGTCATATTTAGGTTCTTCCTGAGTTGTGCAAGAAACTGTTGTACAACAACTCAACAAGTGACAGGTTAAGAAATGATGCGGGAAAACTTACTTTGAGCGCGGTTTGGGTCATAAAATTTAAGATGAAAATGAAATTTTGATATACAACATAACTAAAAATGAATAATAAAATGTAAAATAGATTTTGATATACAACATAATTAGAAATGAATAATAAAATGTAAAATACATTTTGATTTACTAAAAGAATTTTCTTACTAAGTGAATTTGTTTTTTATTATATACCTCTCATTTATTTATGAGTAATATTATGTAAACCCGAATGAATTTAGAAATTGTCGTGTTTCATTTTGAACTCATATATATGTATGCACGAGGGTCCATTTATTTACATGAGAATAATCAATCATATAATTACATTTTCTCATCTGAAATCGATTTTGGGAATATTTTTTGGAATACTTTTGCAAACTTTAGCAAATCTCTTCACGTATCTTAAAAGAAATATTCACACATTAATTAAAAAAAATATTACTCCCAGATAAGAGTATGTGTTCAAAAACATTTACAACCCAACAAATAAACAAACATTCCAGATTGGCAGATTCTTATTTGGTTCAACGGTCCGCGTCTAAACAAAGCCTTGTTAAAGTAAAAACTACAGGTGACAACGTACAAAAAAAACATTTAAACAGTTAAAAGTAAAAACATTTAAACTGTTTGAAGGTGCAAATAAATACTAGTCGAGTACAGCATCGTTTTCTCTGTCTGCTTTTTAGCTCAACAGGAGCTCTGCTAGATCCCCCACTCCAGTCAATCAAAAGGTTCACCAAACCCTAACTCTCTTCCTTATTATCTATTTCATCATCTATCTGTTTCATTTCTGAATCAGATTAGCCGCAGTTACACTCTCCACTTTCTTAATTGTTTGTTTAGGTTCAGATTACTCTCTCTCTCTCTCTCTCTCTCTCTCTCTTAATTGTTAGTTTAGGTTGAGATTAATCTCTCTCTCTCTCTCTCTTTCTTAATTGTTAGTTTAGGTTGAGATTAATCTCTCTCTCTCTCCCCCCCCCTCTCTCTCTTAATTGTTAGTTTAGGTTGAGATTAATCTCTCTCTCCCTCTCCCTCTCTCTCTCTCTCATCTCCCTCTCTCTCTCTCCCTCTCTCTCTCTCATCTCTCTCTCTCTCGCTCTCTCTCTCTCTCTTCTGCTTAGCTTTCGTGTGGATTGTAGTAAATTTGTCAGATTCGATTATATTAATCTGTTTCTATTATTTGTGTGCTTGTTTAGTTGTTCAATAAATTATATGCTTCCAACTTGATGTTCGGGGATAGTTGATTTACTCAAGTGAGAAATATTTTTTGATAAGCTTAGGAGGAATATGTGTGTTTTGAATATGTTATAGTATTGGGAATGTGGTATTTTGTTGCTTTAAGTCGAGCTTGTTTAGTGATTTACTGAATTATGTACTTGGAACTTGATGTTGTTAAACTGGTTCAGCATTTAAATGCGTATCTTTAGTTTACTTATGTGCTATCTAAAGAAAGTTTGGTTGATGTATATGACATGTAAGAATGACCGAACTGCCTGTAGTGTTATGGTCAAATTGTACTCGTCCTAGTTACGAGAACTTGGACATAAAAGGAATTGTTTTGTGAAATTCACGGATTTGATATAGTGGATCTTGTGACTATAATATTCTTACCATGTTTGTAGAATGCTGTGTATTCAGACTTATTTGTTCGTTCGTTCATGATCTATTCTTAATATGGCATCTCTTGCATATTATAAAATGATAATTTCTTCAATGATTCTAATACTCCTATTTTATATGACATTGCCTTCACTGTCTGATGGACAGAATTGGAGTCAATAATCTAGAAAAAGGTCAGATATATGGGTCGTGGAGTCAGCAGTGGTGGGGGTCAGAGTTCGTTGAATTACTTGTTTGGAAGTGGGGAGGCTCCAAAGCCATCCACCAAAGATGCAGAGGGTTCACTGAGTGATGTGCAGGCTGTAGATCATTCACCCAAACCTAGTACTGCTCCCAAATCTGTTGATGTTAGTAAGCAAATTCCTGCTGGGATAAATAGTACTGCTGCAAGTGGTCAGAACACAGGAAATTTCCTCACGGTAGGTCCTGGTTCACAAGCTTTGTATTTATCTCATGCCAACTCAGAAGTAAATGAACTATGCTTATATATAATTAGCATAAGGAATGTGGTTTGGTAGTCGGAGGTGAAGTAGTTATTTTAAAAGCAGTATTATTAAGTGAAAGGATCAAGGTTTAATTCTTTACGAATACAAACTTCAACTTATTATTATTGTTAAACAAAGTTGGTATATTTTGGTCGTTAGAAATCCGTGCATTGCACGGGTGAGTAGATAGTATTATATAAAGAGAAAAAACTTACTGGTTTTTTGCGCATCAAGTGAAAATCCACGTCTTGAAATATAATGTTATATAAAGATGCAACTCCTTACCTGGTTGAGTCATACATGATTCTTTTTTCTTGCTGAATTGATGTATGATTTGAATTTATATCTCCCCAATGCAGGATCGCCCATCAACTAAGGTCCACTCAGCGCCTGGTGGTGGTTCTTCCCTTGGTTATCTCTTTGGTGGGAACGACAAGTAACTCTATTCAAAGGTGCTGTTATTCATAAACAATGAAGTCATGGAATGTTTGATGTAATATGTAAATGGCTGAGGATGTTCCAGCCGAGTGTGTATTTGGTTATTTGGTATGTTTAATGGTTTGTAACAAGCTCTCTGAATTCTAAACAAAGATACATTTCTCTGGTTCATGTTCTTCTCTTGCGAGACAATACAAATGTGTAATTAAGCAGCATGCACCTTAAATCATGATTTGTTAGCAAATAGGTGCAGATCTTGATATAAGCTTTATTATTTTGCCGCAAGAAATTTCTAATTGCAGACATAGGAAGTAATTGAAATAATTCTATCCTGCAAAATGACCAAAAACTCTTTAAGAATTCCACTGTAGCATCGATGTTTCTGAAACAATGGAAGAATGCTCAGATTTGTAGTGTCATCCCCCCCTCCTTCCACTGCAGTGAACACCGGTGTTGCTATCTTTGAGGATAAATGATGTTTTGTGTTTGGTATAGTTGCTTGGGATGGCAGGGGCTTGCTAGTGGAAGCTTGAACAGCTTTACGGTATGGTGTGGTGGAACCTGCATTGGCAGAGGCACTGGAAATCTTATAAGGCTCTCGCTGGATTAACGAAAAACAATGGGGTCAAGTATTGTTAGGCTCTCGCTGGATTAACGAAAAACAATGGGGTCAAGTATTGTTAGAATCTGATTGCTTGGTGTGTACAAGCAAAATGCACGAGCTTACTTAGCAAAAAAAAAAAAAAAAATGCACGAGCTTCCATCTGTTTTCTTATTTTGGCCAAGTGATTACTGTTTGTCAATCTTAGCTCGGTAGTATTATCCGCAAATAGGATGGCCGATGGCGCACTCTGTTGCTAAAGCATCCTATTCATTTTATTTTACGATCGTGTGTTTTTGGGAATGTCCGGACTGATTGTTGCCTATCTTACTAGCCTACTAGGTAACTCTGGTTGAAGTCCGTGAAAGATTTCTTTCTTCAAAAAAAAAAATTTATTTTCTATAGTTAAATACTTTTTATTTCTTCCAAAAAAAAATTATTTTCTAATTTTACATATTTTTTATTACCCGTACTTTCACTATATATAATATAATACAATATATTTATAATTTTTTTATTAATTTTTTTGTTCAAAATTTCCACAACCCTAAATTCTCTTCCAAGCCGCCCCTTTCACCTTCAACAAAAAAACCCTAAATTCTATTTTCCGGTTAGGGCTGTCAGGTTGATGATGACCACTTCTTTATTGTTTTTTTTCGATTTTGTTTTTCAATAAATTTCTCTCATTATTAAGAGTTTAGTATCTCGTTGGTGGGTTTTTTCTTTCCTGAGTTTTGTTGTCTCTCTCTTTGAGAGCTGTTTTTTGTTTGTTTCAGATATGAGATTGTAAATTTGCAGGATTTATTGGTTCATTGATTTGAATAGTATGAAATTGAAAGTATTGTCAATTATATGAAGACGTGTTTACAAGTAATGTGCATATGTTCTTCACGATGTTGTAGATTGTTAGATTATCTTTATAGAAGGACTATATGTTTTAAATTATCTTTATAGAAGGACTATATGTTTTAGTGACCTGAGCGAGGATTGTTATATTGTTAGATTGTCATGTGTCATGCTCACAATTGAAGATTTATAAACGATCGTAAAATTCTAATTTGATATATTTTGTCATGTTTTTCTTCAATTTTGATGATTATTGTAGATGTTGAATGATTATAATGAATTGTTTACCTTCAAAATTTTTTGGTTAAAATTCAAATTAGTTAGGACAAGGTTATAAAATATAGTATAGGATAAAAAAAATATATATCACCGGACATATATTACCGTGGAGTACGCCAAGGTGACCCTATATCACCGTACATATATATTACGTGTGCAAAGGGGTTGAACTCTATTATTAGACGTAATGAAGCTGCAGGGCTGTTGCACGAGTGTATGATTGTGAGCTCCTACTATCTCACACCTCCTTTTCGCGGACGATTGTTACTTCTTTTTTAAGGCTACTGGACCTGAAGATGGTGTTATGAAACGGATTCTGAACAGATACGAAGTTATTTCGGGGCATAAAATCAACTATGATAAGTCATGTGTTACCTTCTCTCTGAATACAAGTGATAAATGTCAACGGGAGGTATGTAATCAACTGGAAGTTAATGGAGTGCACACTCCAGGAAAATATTTGGGTATGCCTATGGTGGTGGGACGAAATAAGCCTGCAACATTTTCTTTTCTGTTAGAGCGAGTGCAACAAAAACTCCAAGGGTGGCAACTTAAACCTTTATCGAAGGCAGGAAAAGTTCTTTTGCTTAAAACGACAGCCTAGGTAATTCCTAATTTTTGGATGAATATGTTTCTGATTCCTACGGAGGTCTGTGATGGGATTGAAAAAGCAATGAACGCCTTTTGGTGGGGAAATGACAGTGCATATAATGGGATTAAACGGATATCGCGGGATAGACTTTGTGAAATCAGGGAGAATGGAGGACTAGGGTTCAAGAAGCTAAAGCAATTTAATGTTTCAATTTTAGCGAAACAAGCATGGAGGTTGATCACTAATGCAAAGCCCTTAGTCACACAATTGCTGAAGGCCTGTTATTTTCCTCGTACAGATTTCCTTAATGCAAAAATTGGAGTAAATCCAAGTTATATGTGAAGAAGTTTACTTGAATCGCAGGTTGTGGTGAGGCAAGGATGTATACGTCGAATAGGAGATGTTATGTCCACTAAAATTTGGTAGGTTCCCTGGTTGCTTTGTTAAGAAAATGGCTTCTTGACAATTGATATGCCAGAGCCGTTGAAAGACACAACAGTGCATAGTTTACTTGATGAATCCCATGAGAGGTGGGATGAAGATATTTTTGGAGACCTGTTAAATGCCAGGGACAGAGAACTTGTTCGACAAATCCCAGTGTCTAGAAGAAGAGAAGATAATTGGTTCTGGATCTTTGATGACAAAGCTAATTTTACTGTACAGAGTTGTTATAGAAGGTTGAGAGAAGAAATAGAGTGCCCAGATAAATTGTTCTCGTCCAAATTATGGAGATTAAAGTTGCCTGGTAAAGTTCTAAATCTAGTATGGCGTGCTTGTCGAAACTGTTTATCGATGATGAGTGCATTAGCATCAAGGAGGGTTAATATCCAAGTAGTATGTTCCCGGTGCCATATGTATGCGGAAGATGATAATCATGTATTGTTCCAGTGTAGTTTCGCTCCAGAAATATGGAAAACTGCTGGGATGAGTACTTTAGTTGAGGTGCAGCCAAATGATACAATTTTAACAATAATGAAGAGGATTTCTCAATCAAGTCATCAAGAACAGATTTTGCTGGTAGCTTTATTATGTTGGAATATATGGCAGAGGCGAAATGATTGAGTATGGAATCATGTTAATACGTCCACTTTTGGAGTAAGGTCTAGGGCGTATTCTATGTTGACCGAATGGCAACGTGCAAAGGAAGAAGTTATGACGAATACAGTAGTACAGCAGCAGCCTGGTCCTCGTAATTGGTGTAAGCCACATGCAGGATGGGTTAAAGTAAACACGGATGCAGCTTGTGTGCAAGGTTCGAGTAAGATGGGTGTGGCATATGTTATTAGAGATGAATGGGGAAAATTTCTAAAGGCTAGGAGCAATGTAATTCAGGGAAATTTCCCGCAGCGGGAAGCAGAATCTTTAAGCTGAAAGAAGGAATGGAGAAGAAGTAAATGTATATTTGAGTATGATGCGAAGCTGTTAGTTGATGCAGTCAATGGAGACAAGGGAATAACTTATTTTCATGCAATTGTTGATTATTGTATTGCTATTCTTAAACACTTTGATGAAGTGTTAGTATGTTTTGCTCACAGGTCTGCGAATACTGTAGCTCATAATCTAGCATGGGCTACGTATTTTATGTCAGGTCTTACGGTGTTGTTATATATTGCTCCAGATTTTATCACATGTAATATTAATCTTGAGAAGTTTAAATGCTAGTGCCTTTTTTGTCCAAAAAAAGGACAAAAAGAATTTGGTTTACAACAAATTGTCTCTCTAAAAAATCTGTATATTTCAGTAATATAAACGTGAAATGTATCATAAGGGAAGGTCTGCTTAACAATCGAAGTTTGAAAGAAGGAAATCATGAAGGAAATCATGATATGTTCTACTTTACGACATGTTTGTTTAATTTTAATTATTTTTATAGATTGTATGACTTTCAATTAACGAAATAGTTACTTTTCAAAATTTTTTTTATTTCTGATGTAGATGTCCAATAAAATTATAACTCCCCCAACATTTTAAACATAAAAATAAATGATGTAATATTTAAAAATCCCGAGAAATGATAACAAAAGGAAAACACTTAAATTTGTAGTAACTAATATGTCTGAAAAAATAGTACTTTTATCATTCTTCGAATTTTGAAAATATAATTTACTACTAGTAATATATTTAAAAAAATAATTTTCTACTTCTCTTTTGAAATATTGTACTACTACTCTACTTGCATAATATTTAAACTTCTTAGTAAAGTTCCTTTCTAAAAAAAAAGAAATTCTTAGGGAAGCAGTAGACACAGTAATGAATCTCTCTCCCGGCGATCGCCGGAGCCGTAAATCTCCGGCGAAATCCTCCGACATTTACTCCACATTCGTCATCCACAAAGACGACGAAGAATCACAAAGCCCGAACGACGACCCGAACATCTTCGCCACTATGCTCCGCAAACCCGACCCGACCGACAACGACGCCTCAAACTCCGACGACGACGAATCTCTCCCGCCTCTCCTCAAACGCATCCCTAAAGACTTCGACGCCGCTGCAATTAACTTCGACAACGACTACGATGACGACGCTAACATCTCCGGCACTATGATCGTCAAATCCAATCGCAATCACAAGTCCTCTCCGTCGTATTTGCGTAAGCCACAAGCCTATGATGATGACGAGGATGATGATGAGGATGAGAATGAGAGTGATTTTTCGACTTTTGTGGTGAGATCTAGTGCGAAGAAGGAGCGAGAGAGACAGGCGTCTGTTTCGGGGACTATAGGTGGAACGTTTGTGAAGCGGAGTGGAGGAGGAGGTGGTAGTACGATGAGTAAGGCGGTTGCGAGTATGCAAGCGGCGAATTTCCAGGAGGAGGAGAGGAAGTTGAGGAAACAGACGAGTAGTAAAGTGTCGACGAGCTCGATTCCGGATAGTGTTACTAGAGAGGATCCTTCTACTAAGTATGAGTTGTTACATGAATTAGGTAATTGTTGTTTATTTTTGGTTTCCGTAGTGAATTTGAAATAATTTAGTTGCTAATACTTCCAGAGTCAAATCCTAAGCATTTTATGTATATTTGTGCTGAGTTAATTACTATGTGATTGAAATTATTTAGCTGCTAATACTTTGAAAGTTGAAACCCTAAGCGTTTTACCTATTTTCGTGCTGAGGTAATTACTATGTGATTGAAAAAACCCTAAGCGGTTTTACGTATTTCCGTACCGAGGTAATTACTATGTGATTGAAATAATTTAGCTGCTAATACTTTGAAAGTTGAAATCCTAAGAGTTTCACGTATTTTGTTGCTGAGTTAACTACTATGTGATTGAGCTTAAATGTTTTCATGTAATAGTTTAATTATGTTGAGATGATGGTTGCTTAATTTACCGGCTTTGATGTTTGGGAAGTTTGGATGTGGCAGGGAAGGGTTCATATGGTGCGGTTTACAAAGCACGTGATTTGAGAACTTCGGAGATGGTTGCTATCAAAGTGATTTCGTTAAGTGAAGGGGTATGATGCATCATTATATGTGGTCGAGATGCAGAGTCACGTTTATTATTGGATTAATAATTGTCGCCTACTTAATTTGACAGGAAGAAGGGTATGAAGAAATACGAGGGGAAATTGAGATGTTGCAGCAATGTAGTCATCCTAATGTTGTTCGCTACCTAGGGAGTTATCAGGGAGAAGAGTATCTATGGGTATGAATATGCAATATTGGCTTTTTAATAGTTAGATCGGGACATGTTATCTTCTCTATATGTGAAGGAGTTATTATTCATTCTCATTTTCCTTTTTTGTTATGTATTTGCAGATTGTCATGGAGTACTGCGGTGGTGGTAGCGTTGCTGATTTAATGAATATTACAGATGAGCCCTTGGAGGAATACCAGATAGCATATATCTGTAAGGAGGCGTTGAAGGTAATTTCAAGTTCTTTTGGTTTGACAATACAAGTCATTTTGGCTAATTGAATGGCATTGGTGGGAATCTGTCGAAACGTCAGGGTAAAGTTAATATATGACCTTAATATGACCATGCCAGCACATGTGATAACCAATTTTAGCAATATACGTAGATATGGTCAAGGATCATTTGATTTCAAGAAGATTGCTGATTTTTTGTACATTTCCCTACTACTAGTTCAGCTGAAGGACGACATCTGTTTCATGTAGGGTTTGTCGTACTTGCACTCAATTTTCAAGGTACATAGAGATATTAAAGGAGGAAACATACTGTTGACTGAACAAGGAGAAGTCAAGTTGGGTAAGTTTGTTAGTGTTTAATATTTATAAAAGTTTCCACAATTTGAAAGTGTGAACTATTTTTTCATAATTCTGTTTATGCCTTGTTTGGGAACATACATTTCATTTGAAATGATGGATTTCAAATGAAATGATTTCAGTTGTCATTTCAAATTCTCATATTTGTACTAAAATTTGAATGCCTTGAATTTCAAATGAAATCCAAGTCCAATTTTTTTGACTTATCCAAACATGTTATTTAATAAAATCCAGAATTTCAAATGAAATCCAAGTTCCCAAACAGGCACTTAAATAGTTTAGCGAATTAGTAAGACGTATCTCATGTAACAAATATTTAAATTAATGAACACAAGCATGCACTAATTAAGAAGAGAGAGAAAATAAGATAAGTTTATTCATGCATACGACAATATGTAAAATTTCACATGGCATTGTGTATGTTAATTATTTATACAGTGATTTACATAAAGAAACCATAGAATGGCTGATTTTTAATGTAAGAAGCAACCTAATTTGGAAGGGATTAGATATTTAATGTGCTCACTCGAGTCTTAATAGTCTGAAAATTGACATTAATATCATATTAATTGTTCCGAGAAATTATATTCTTCGAAGTTGGTATGTATTAATTTTTTTATATTGTTATATCAAGAAAACCCTATCTTCTTCCTTAAACCTTTGGCTTTACATGGCTACAGCGTTGCCAGAAGAATGAAAGGTGGAATGTTTACTTTACTGGTTGCAGGTTGAAAATTTCGAAATTCATTATAGATCTTTGCATATAAGCGTGTATATGTTTAGTTAATTTGTGTGATATTTTATTTAGTTTCAATTTTCTGAAGACCCGTTTTGTTCTTAGATTGCCAGTAAATCCTAAACAGCAGACCCATTTTTTTGTAAACAAACACACACACACACACACACACATATATATATATATGTATATATATATGCCGACTTGTTCACACTTCGCATACATGTATATTTATGTAGAGGAATTATAAAAATACAGTATATATTCTATGGAAAGAGATGGGTGAATTCTGTGATATGTACTTACTGGTACATGCTAACATTTTCCGTTCATATTTTTTTTGGATGTTAACGAGTCAGATTTATATTCACTTAATTGAGTTAGATGATACCCTTTTTACAATTGTTAAGAAAGTGATATTTGAAGACCACTTGAGTGAGCACATCTATATTTAATCCATTTATAAAGGTTTTTAAGGGAGACGTAGGGACAAGAAGGAAGCGGAGTGTGTGTGGACGGGGTGTAAGTATCACAAACATAACCTTAGTTACAGTTATTTAAACATATTCAATACTGCTCACATAAAAATATTTTATAGGTTTATGACAATCTTTCAAGATAATTTTAATTTTTGCATGTTCACTATCTAAAAAATTTATGGAGACTTGATATCAAGAGCATCTCTCCTGCCTCCAGTCCTTGCTCATTGTTTTTTACTGGATCCAGGGTCCTTCATGATTTTGAGTAAAATACATATCATACTTTTTACAAACACGGTTATCAATTATGTGACAGTTTCTTGTTTAAATTGCTAAGATCGTTTTATTAAACATCTAGTTATGTAATGTGGATATTTGTAGTGATTGAGTTATCAGTTCAGTTCACTCTAGCGTCGAGATCATATGTTTTGGTATGACATATTCTCAAAATATGTTATCATACTGATTGAAAATTCTTTGCATTTGCAGGTGATTTTGGTGTTGCCGCACAACTGACTAGAACAATGTCTAAGCGCAACACGGTAAACCTTGCCTTGTATAATTAAAATTTTTAAAGTTTTTTATTTTGCTTAATCAATTTATATCTAGTGCTACATTTTACATCCTTTAGTAAGTAAATTTATATCTAGTGCTACATTTTAGTAAGTAAATTTATATCTAGTGCTATATCCTTTAGTAAGTAAATTTATATTTAGTGCTACATTTTACATGTTGATGCAGGCTTTTATTGATGTTATTGGATGTTTCTATTGCACATTAGATTAGATTGAAATTATTTCCTCAATCTTAAAACTAATGCTGGTACATTAATTAATAGACTAAAAATTGTGTTTAAGCATATACAGAAATATTGATGCCTGCCTGGTCGATATGAAAATATAAACAAATTAGTGTTTTTTTATATTGCCAATTTAATAGTACTGTTTTTATGATCTTGTCATATGAAAGACTAGGTTAGTATTATCATTTAATTCGTCTGAGTAATGGATCAGGTTTCTCACTTATTATTTCTTTTTCCTAACAATTTATATAAGTTTGTGATCTACCACATGGTAGCACTAGTGGCATCACAGGTTTTTGGTTTCACACCCCTCATCCCATAAAGCTAGATTTGTACATATTACCAAGACTGATGTAATAATTTCAGGTTTTTATAATCCACTAGGAAAGTGAAAGATATAATTTCCATCTTAAGCATGAATAAAGTCAATGAAAATAGAGAGTTAAGTAAGAGTCATTCAGCGGTTGTTTTCACAAGTCATGCTTCTGAAACAATTACTATGAACCCCTCTAGTGCGCAAATTACTCATTTAAGTGTAGTTGTGTACTAAGCACATTTCTTTGTGAAAGTTCATGATTCCTTTGCCCCAATATATTTATATGCAATCATATGTTTGTACAGATTGTTCCTACTATGATGAGGTCTTTGACTCCATCATTTGTTAATTTTTGTAATTATTATTCTTACTTGCTCTCAGTTTATTGGAACTCCCCATTGGATGGCTCCAGAAGTCATTCAGGAGAGCAGATACGATGGAAAGGTAAGGTCGATGCACTTTAAATCTGCTTTTTGATAAGTTGCAAATACAGTACTTGGTCTATATATAATACAAGCTTCTTTGTACTACTGGTAACTTAATATAGAACAGGGTTTACATGTCTATCAGGTCAACCTAAAATTCTAAATTATAGCCTTGTAAATAAAAGCTTTTAGAATAAATTTTCTTACTTTGCTGGCTCATCATATTATGCAAAAAAGGTTGTATCTTATTCTATTTTGATCAGGCTTATGTTTGAAATTTGGATGAGATATCTTGTAGAATAACAATTTATCTTATCTTTGATGTTAACAAGCAGTTAAATGTTTTGATATACAAGACTGGGGAGACTAGATCTTAATTTTTTCATAAAATTATGTCATGCATCTCAGGTGGATGTCTGGGCCCTTGGAGTGTCTGCAATTGAAATGGCAGAGGTATATTTACAGTTTTCATTCTGTTTTCCATCAAATATCCTAGTTGGTTCAGCCTTCAATTAGTCTCGAAATCTCTTGTTGGATGTGTTGGGTTTCATAAAACTGGCAATTTTTTTTTAAACTAGTTTATCGTTTAGACTTGCCTGAGCTTGCTGTTTATCTTTAGGATTTGGGAGGGAGATTAAAGTTGTGATTGAGATTATTTCTAATGTAGTTATAATTTAGACTCCCTCTAATTTATATACAATTCTTCATTACGTGTAAAATTTATTTGTAAATTAATGTTTTGTGTTTCAGGGTCTTCCTCCAAGATCATCAGTGCATCCCATGAGGGTTAGTACATGAATCATTAAAGCATTTACACTTCTGTATGTTCTCTTAAGAGATAACTACATTTGGTGCTCACAATGTCGAACTGCTTATTATACATCCATCACATATCTTCTTCGAATTTGAACCCAGTTATGTTATTATGACTTTCATCTATGCATATCTGATCTACTATTTTGCTAGATAGTAACTTCTGAATTCCTAAACATCATCCTTATCTAGGAATATTATTAGCTATGACCTGCCCTTTGCAAATAACACATTCTCATTTTATTAGTTGACAATGACAATGTGAATGATTAATCAGTCTTGAGTCGATTGTACTAGAAGGTATGTTAGAGTTGTGTTCCGTACTGGAAAGAGAATTTGGGGATGAAGGACCATGAAATTTGAAATTAGGATCCTCAGTAAAGTTGGAAATCTGGAGCAATTGGCCCAGTTACATTATTATGATTTCTCCCCTGAATTTTGGTCAAAGTCAAGTGTATCACAAAAAATGATATGGTTAAGGTTTTCAAATTCAGAAAATTGGGTTATGTTTATGTGAAAATTTAAATTACTTGGGCTATTGTAAAACCATAATTAGCATTTAGCAATTGATACAAATCTTCAATTTGATACCCGGAGTGGAACTTGACTTTTAGATGAACAGAGCACACATCATAGTAGGCCTCAAGTAAAGGGCATGGCAATGCTACTCCCACCTCCCTACCCTGCCCTAAATATGTACTTCATTTGTTGTAGGTATTGTTCATGATATCCATTGAGCCAGCTCCAATGCTTGAGGATAAAGAGAAATGGTATTTGCTCAATCTTTCTAATTGGTTATAATTTTGGTGGTGTATCAGTATGTTGGTCTTGGAAGCTTGTGTTTCAAGTCCTTCGCTTGTTTTGTTAGTCCCGTCATTCCCGTGTTTGCATGTTGTATATTTGCTATCAGTGTAACATGATCTTTTTAAAAAGTGAGATGCCAGAGGTATCTTTGAAATTTAAACAAGTGGTCTCTATACCTTGAATATCAATTTGGCAATCCACTTCACTACAGTTTAACCATTTAGCAGTCCAATGAAACAGATTCTCTGGAATGACCATTATTGCTGGTCAAAGTTTTATTAAGAGGTCATCGAAGAATTTATTTTAAGAACCAATATCAGATTCTGCATCTCTAAGGGTCATGTTCCGAAATATTAAACTCCTAGTCTCACAACGCATAGAGTAACAAAAACAGTGTTAATGAATGTGTGTACGGGCTCTCTTCTAATCACCATTTTATTATAGCCATCATCACTAGTATTATTGCTTTTTGAAATTCTAGGACCAGACAATTCACTCCAAGTACAGGTAGAACCTCAATAAATTATACCCCGCGATAAATTAAATTTTTTAATATGTATTTTTTAGTCCCAAAAATAAATGAGTCAATGTATTTATTCCTTCAATGAATTAATAAACTTGATAAATTGACAAAATTCACCGGTCCCGAGGTTGATAATTTATAGAGGTTAACTGTAATTTGCATTTGCAGGTCTCTTGTATTTCATGATTTCATTGCAAAGTGCCTTACAAAAGAACCTCGTCTTCGTCCTACTGCAACTGAGATGTTAAAGGTATGCCGTATTCGACAGCACCAGCTTTTCCTTCTTACAACTTACCTCATAGAATTGAGGAAGAAAACTGGGGCAGTATTGAAGGTTAACTGATGGTATTCTTTTAAGAGACTTAAGTTTGAGACTTTGCAATCGTAGCATTACATTTTACTTCAGCAATTTTAATGTTCTCCTGTGATGTCATAGTAATTATATTAGCATATATCAGACTACCACAGGGAAGGGATATCTGTAATCTGTCAAAATGTTTTCTATTTTCTATTTAATTATTTAACTTGCAATTGTCTGAATGTATGTCAAATGTACCATAAGCTATGTATACATTCAGACTGTTGTAATGGCATCTAGGTGAGGCAACGCATGATCGGAATGCCTCACTGCCTAGGCAACTGTCTAAGGTCCAGACTTCCGGTAAGGTGAGAACTTCTTGTAGCTTACCGCCTGGACTCCTAGGTGACACCTACTGTTACAGTGACATTATTGATGCCATGATAACTATGTTTGAGTTTATTTTGTAAAAATGTAGTATTTTATCCTACATTTAAAGCTCCTCACTCTTAATTTTTGATAGCCAACCATCTTTGAATTTAAGATATTATAGCGAATAAAGTAAACTTCTTTTTTGTATTTGATTGAAATTAGTATATTTTGTCATTACGTAATATAAGGTCTACATACATCTTCGACCCTGCTCTACGAGCAGGATAACTGGGTATTATTTGTTTGGTATATGTTGAAGTCGAACATGATTCTAAAATAGCATTTGTACTAGTAAAATTATATTTTGAAGTTTCGAACCAGACTTAATTGATATTTTCTAAATATCAAATATAGTTTCAACATATTGTAGTGATGTGAACATGAATTGGTTTTACTGTAGTTATGTTTATAATATCCACAATCGAGCTTCCTATGCTGACCTGAAGTCGTATATATTAGCACATACTTTAATATGTATCTGCGCATTTTAATCTAACTTGG
>PHNY01300135.1:5316-22671 GCA_003724115.2 Anethum foeniculum
CTCTACAAAAAATATATTTTAAATCTGGTTATATCAATCTTTGACAAAAAATATAAACAAACGGTTCGAGAAAAAAAAAACAAAAGCTTTTTCTATTACATAAGCTTCGACTATGGCAATGCTTGAAGGCAACATTAATATAAACATTAAAACAAATCATCTTGCATATTATTCAAAATATATGATCATAGTTAATTGACTAATGAAATTACAATTGTTAAAGCATTAGCAGAATTTGCAAGTTTTTTAAAAATACAATTATACGATCAAAAGACATTAAAAACTTGACGCATAGAAATTATATGGTTCAAATTCCTTAATCCAAATATGCATTAAATAAATAAAACAATGAAGAAAATTTAACTAACCTGCTAATGTGAAGTTTTTAATGTCAGATACTGCTAATTGGAGATCTGTATTACCGGTTAAGCGTCTCCTACGGTATAAAACATTGTCTAACATCTCCTTCCAGTGTTGTTCCCATAACTTAAGAGGATCAGCAACCTGATTATTAGATAATATAAAAACAAACAACTGTCTGAGTTGATGTGGCATAGCATGGACGGCATTCTCAGATATGGCAACATGCCATTGATTATCATCGTTGAGAAGACCCATAGCATCGAAAACCTCCTTAAAAGTACTGTAAACGAAGCCATTTACAGTTTTTAAATCTCTATATGAAGTAGCACCTCTATTATGCATTAGTATCATTTTGAGGAAAAATGTTTCGCTAGAAGCTGCATGAACATCAGTTAAGCGACCAAATACAGTTCCACGCTCACGAATTTTCGATCTAGATTGGTCTCCTTTCCAAGTGAAAAACTGTGGAAACTGATGATATATAAATTGTCTGGCCTCTGAAATTGTTTTATTAGCTTCAAACCAGCCTTCGAGCATGCTTAATCTCCTTTTAGCCTTTTCAGCAACATCTTCCAGATTATCATTTTGCTTGAATAAAACATTTTTCTCCCCTTCCAAGTGAACTGGTAAATGCTCAACAGTCGCAAACCGATGATGAATGTCGAAACCTAAAAGACGCCAAGAAGCCTCTGAAGCACATATATAACGACCATCAAGAAAATTCTTTATCTCATCAACAGCCTTTGGTTTTGAATTTGAAGTGTCAGGACCTGTTACTTGTTGCTTTCTCCGCAAAATCATGGTAGTTGTATCATGACCCTATAAACAGTATTTAAATAAATACTTTAGAGATCTGGAACTGTTACATACCTCAAGATTTATATGACATTGAAAACGGAGTCATAAGTCCCTGTTGTAAGGTACAACATATTGGTTATCCAGTTTAATTCCTTTTTTAACAACAAATTTATTTGATCTACGTCTACGGTATACTGGAAATCCACAATCATCGAAAAAGGTGTTGCCGTTGAACCTGTATGAAAATTGATAGATATTAGGAACACCGAAAAGAAAGATGTATTCATAATTGAATGAATTTATTCATCTCGAATAATAAGTTTATTAATTTAAAATAATATTTCTTCTTGGGAAAGTGTCGGTGGCATTTTCCTTTTACCATACATGGGGAATATGTGAAGTCTTTTCCAGATGGTCCACGAATCATGTGTTTTTTAACAACATGAAAACCAATGGGATCGGTCTTGGAGTCTGGGATTTCAGCAGATATTAAATTATCAATATCATCAACATTTTTCGGTCTGTCCCTAGGACTCAACCATATCAACATGTGGCAATGCGGAAGACCGCGTTTTTGGAATTCAATGACATGCATAACTACAAATTGAAAGTATTTGTATTATTATTGTTGGTAATAATAAAAATAAAAATTAGTTAAATTAATCTGGAAAAATGTGAATGATAAAGCATAAGGAATTTTTAAAAGAAACGTAATGAAAAGTAAATGTTACCTCCTACGCATTTACCAAAATAATTCTTATTCTTAATCAGGTCCAACAATTGGTCAAGTTTGAGCTTGAAAACTCTTGCTATGACATCTGTTTGTCTGTAATATCTACTCCAGGAAAAAATTCCATCATGCTCTTTATTTCAGGCCATTGTGTGTTGCAAGTCATAGTGAGAAATAGTGATGGATGTCTAATGGTACGACATATCGCCAATGAATCTTTGAAGTATTGATTCATGTATCTCTGTGATCCAGTATGTGTAGCAGGAAGAATCTCATTCTTGCATTTGTTGTCTGTAGTTGTATCACCTTTCATCACAGAATCACGAATAGACTTATATAGATCAGACCGAATAATATTTTGATGCCTTCTTACCCAATCTAATCTGTATTGCTCAACTGCAGCAAAAGCATCAACAACGAACTGTTGCCATAGTCGGCCTCCAATGTGAAGATTCATGCCTGTGAAAAAAACAGATTAGGTGTTATTTCGTGACTGAATTTGAAATGTAAAATAAAGTACGTTAATAATTTCAAATATACCTTCATCTGGCCGTATCATTAGTCTATAAGTGTAGAATTCCCTTATTGTCACTTTAGTACGGTGCAATACTTCATCGGGATGTTCCAGATCTACATTTATGTGAGATTTATACTTCTTGTTATGTAAAGGGATATTAACGTGAAACTCATCGTCACCGTAAGGAAAAAATAGTGGATACTGTAGCTGCATATAGTGCTTACATGTCTCAAAAACTCTTTTAAGATACATTTCCTTGGTTTGTACTACAATGTCACGAAATGGGCATGTATCATCACTTTCACTAGGCCTGTGCATTCGGTTATAACCGAACCGAACCAAATTTTTTTTCGGTTAACCGAAACCGAAATACTTGAAAAATCCCTACCGAAAACCGAACAGATTTTTATTCAGTTTTCAACCGAAACCGAAATAAATAAATCGGTAATAACCGGAAACCGAAATTTAAAACCAAAATTTAAGAAAAAATGCCAAAATTGCAACATTCAGAATATTTATGTTTAGTTACAATCAGCAATTTAATACATTTAGAAATATAAGTTTTTGATGCTTCTGCTTTATAAGTTTGCATTCAAAACTTTAATATCCCAGGCCAATGCTTGGCTAACATAAAATAAAACAAATCTAAATTGAAATTGCAGGAAAGCTGCTCCAAAGTTGAAGTCCAAACTGCAATGTTCTGCTGCTGCTCCAGCCTCCAGGTCTCAGTCATTTTTTATGGGCCAAATAATCTACAAGGAGTCAAGCAGCTAAGATTATTTCAGTCCATTATACTGACATTAAAAAGACAAGCCAATGTAAGAACATATCAGACATATTGACATGTGAGAAATTTAACAATGTAACAGTAGGGGTTATTCTTCTTTTCATATTTCTTGCTGCCATCACTCTCAGACATAAAGATTTTTCAGCTTTAGAACTAAATCTGCAGGACTTGTAAAGATTTTTCAGATTTTACAGTATTCATTATAGCCAAAAGTCCTATTGCATAATAGCTCTACAAGATAACAAGACTACAACTAAAAGAAAAGTGAGATTGAAATTATTATTTTAAACTTTTTTGCTAGTCGAATAAGCTGAATGTAAAAACATTGAACCAAAAGTAGAGGCATAATCTTTATTTTTACCACAGATGCCCCCAAAAGGTCCAAAATATGTGTAGCTTCCCACAAAACAATCTGAACTACATCTAAAGTGCAAGGACCCTTGAAACCGAAAGACAAACTACAACAAAAGCAAGAACCTTCACAAAAGCATCTGCTAGTCTCACAACTTAATCAAACAATTAATCTTAATATGGATGAATGCATTACAATCATAATCACAATTCACAGGTGTATGCTCTGCAGAATTAAAAAAGAGACAGAATTTTTTAATTTTTTAAAAAAGAGACAGAATTTCTCCTAATTTTTTAAAGAGACAGAATCATAATCACAAGGAAAGACAGAACAATTTGTCAAACAATAAGTCAGTAAGAGACTTATAGGAAATAAGACAGCAGTCCGCAGGGAACTTACTCTGGATCAGGCTCACTGTTGCCAGTGGCTGGATCAGGCTCATGATGACTGCTAGTTCCGGTGGCTGATGCTGCTGTGGAACTTGCATCAACATTCATTTTCTCTAGTGCTAAATAACATGGTGTAAACAGAAAAATTCATAAGTAACAAGTGCAAATAAATTTCTAATTTAGTAAACTAAAAATCACAGAAATTAATGCATGACGACTAATAAGGTTCTAATACCTTCATCAAGTTGTTTCATTTCTTCGGGATCCTCTTCAACCGAAATAGCTTTTACGGTCTTCTCATCCAATCTTGAGCACATATAAGTGCTATGACCATTTTAGGTGTTAGGGAACTCCTAAAATCATTGAGAACTCTACCACCCGTGCTAAAAGCCGATTCCGAAGCCACTGTGGATATTAGAAAAGCTAAAATATCCCGAGCCATTTGAGATAAGACGGGAAATCTCATCGAATTATTTCTACCACCCGTGCTAAAAGCCGATTCCGTAGCCATAAACTCTCTAAATCCCGCACCCTCCCCAAACCTAAACGGTAACTCATCTACAATAATCATCTTAATATACTTTTCTCTAGCCAAATTCTTGTCAAAAGTCCAACTAGTCAATGATGAGTTCCCACTATCCTTATTAGCTTGAAAGGCTAATTTTGTTTGACGACCTTCAACATTGTATAACTTGCAAGATTTCAAATGATTATGCAAACTAATAGTACCATTCCTTGAAGTATTTGCACTTAACTCCTTACTACAATATTTACACTTACCTTTAATAAGGTTCCCTTCTTCATTTCTGATTTTGTGATAATGATCCCATACATTGCTTCTAGATTCCATTGGCTTTCTCTTTCGGGGATTTGAAGCTACAGTTTCACTTGGCGTCTCAAGTTCTTCCTGGTAATTACACTCATCTTCCATCTAAATAAAACATGACAGGAACAAAATATAAGCATTACATACATAACATGAACAGAGCAGAAGCTACTGACTAAACTCACTGTCAAAATAAAAAATACTAAAATTGAGCATAAACTAAAAATTTATATTAATTCATATAAATACTGAAATATGCATAAATTTCATATATGATATATATTTCTCGTATGATATACGTATGTATATCACTAATTATAGGCTATAGCTGTTTACTGGGTAACACTAACATCAAATCATCAATTATCAAAATTGAGTGGAGAACCGACTGAATCGAATGGATATTTACCTCGAGTGAATCGAGTTCTTATCGGTTCTTGCTTCTTTGAATCGAGTGGGGAATTGAATCGAGTGAATCAAGTGAATCGAATTGACTGCTGAATGATAAATCCAATTGAGGTCCGCTTGAATTAGGTCTGAATTGAGAATTGAGGTCCGCTTGGAGGCGATAGTCGAGACTCGAGAGTCGAGAATTGAGAGCTGAGAATGAAAATGGCTGAGAATTGAGACGCAGCTGAATAACTGATAATTAGGTTGTGAGTTGTGTATTATATTATTAATATTTTGTAAATTACTTATAAATTAGGTTATTAATTCGGTTTTTTGGTTAACCGCATTTAAAAACCGAAATACCGAAATACCGAATTTCTGAAATTTCTCTACCGAAAACCGAACCGAAATGTGCATTTTGGTTAACCGAACCGAAAGAAAATCGGTTGTTCGGTTTTCGGTTAACCGAACCGAATGCACACCCCTAACTTTCACCAACCACTAAAGCATCAACCTCGTTCAATGGCCCAACCTGGTTAGGTCTCCCAGAGGCTGATTTGGAGGAAACCAACAATAAACTAAAATCATCAGTTTCAGGAAGGTTCAAGCGATCAACGTGCGTAGCGGAATCCTTGAGCAAGTTTATTGTTATCATCCAACATGTTAAGTAGGCCATCCACAATCTCAGGATCTAGCACGTCAGATCAAGGAACAGCATTCAAGCGATTTTGGATTTCATTATCAGTGTCGTAGACATAGAGTTGGCTAAATTTGGGAGTCTCACCATCCTTTGGTTTTAGACTTTCAATTAAATGGTAATTCTGACCGTTTAGCTTAAAACAATAGGGACTGCCTCCGTTGTTAATTTTGCGATCTATTTTTCCACCAATAGACGTGAACTGGAAAAGGGAATTATAGGTCCTAATGTTCTGTCTGAAATGATTACTTTTGGGTCCTCCAGAGAGCAAGAAAGCAAGAAAAGGAGGAGGAGATTTTTCTGGTGGAAGCTGGATTTGTCCATCCTTACAATACAAAGAAAATGTCGGTGGGCTGTTTTTGGAGGATTTATTGTTCCTTTCTTCATTCCACATAACCTCTTTACATTTCGAACATTTCTTTGAGGGAGGTCCAAGGTCCATGTACCCATTCCACAAATCTGTTTGAGGGGGAATAAGAAACAACTATTAATCTGAAATTAAAGTTACAGACTAAATTAATCAAAATTTAACTCATATACCTGTTAATTCTTCATGAGCATGACCATCATCATCAGATAAATACTCCCCTAGATGACCGTATACTGTAATCATAAAAATTTTTAAGCTACCAAGCAAATTTTATGTAACTTTGTTCCCTAATTTCAAACAGTGGTACATAAGATGAATTGTAATCTACAAAATCTTACGTTCGTGATCGGTATTGTCAAGATCATTATCTGTAAAGATTATAATATGAATGAAAAGATTTTCCAAATGAGAAGAGAAGTAATTATAGGTGTATAGCACGATTAATACCAGATACAAACTGCTCATAGTCTGGCATTTGTTCAACACGTTCGTCATCAGCATCGTTACTCATTTAACAAATTCTTTACACCAGACGTAGAAGGCTTTTCAGATGATAGGTTTACAATATTTTCACTGCGCTATGAAAGAGGATAGTAATATTTTTTTTAGTATGTTATATTATAAACAAATTAAGATTGAAAAGGTTTTAAAAAAATTCCTGATGCTGAGACCACTGGAAACCAGGCTGAAACATCTCAACATAACAAATTATCTTAACTAATGAAGAATAATATATTATGAATATATGATTTCAAATACATTTGCCAAAATTAATGAGAATACCTGGTCTTTTAACACCAATTTCCTCCGGCTCAGGAAAAGTAACTTCAATAGTTCTCTGTTTATTGTTTTGCTCTGCTTCGCATGCAGTTTCTAATATGCGTGGATCTAAGTAAGTTGTATTGCTATCATACCTTGGAATTGGCTGAGACCCTAAATATATCAAAGGGAAACAAATTAAGACACGGAATAAGAAAACTAAAAATGTAAACATAGTATGACATGCGTTTTAATGACATGAACCACTCCTGAATTCAAAATAGGAATTGGAGGTCGTTCAACAACACCTTTCATATTACATGCTGTTATCCAAGATACAGGCACGCTAAATCCGATATTAATTTTCTTGCGAGATTTATTAGTGCATATAGTGGTGGACTGTTGACTGTGTGGACCAACTACAGTGAAAAAGTGCATACATTAAAAAGGATATCTAAATCAATAAATTTGGCTGACATTGAAAATACCAAACCTATTGTTTTTTAGTTAACAAACTTGTATTTTAATGTCCTAAGACAGTAGTTCTTACAGCATGATGGTTTGGAGTTCCTGCAAACATATGGGTTCCTTGTAATTGCAAGGTATTTTAAATTATCATCAACGACAATCATGTATTAATTATTCTAAATTATACTTGAAATAAACAAAAATTAAAACCTGAGGAAGTCTGATTGCAACCATTATAGTTATTAACAGATGAATGCAAATTGCTTAATGCAGAAGTATTGGATAAGTCGACTCCATTAAGACGCCTTTGGGATAGAGTCAGATAACTTCCATCAACTTCAGAAGGGTTATTAATTCCTGGATTATAAGAAAAGGTAACTATAAACGTTAATGTACATTTCATAAAGTGTGTCGATACAACGAAAATATTCCAAATTATTAAGATTTGGAAAATGCATACCAGCATCAGGTGTGGATAGGAAATTCTGATTTCTGTTTTGAGGAACCACATACTGATTTGTCGAATTCAAAGAATAATCGGATATCTGAGTTAATTGACTAATTCCAATCATCGATCCTGGAATACATCAAAACATGTTTTATTATATATATCCGTTCAAAATTTGACTATATAGCAAATGGGACAAATGGATACCGGCATCAAATGAACTCTTAATATTGGGATTGTTGTTTTCAACAATCATATATTGATGTGTTGGTTTAACCGCCACATTAGAAATCTGAGAAAAAGGGAGGTCTCTAATTCTTGTTCCTGTCAAAATAATGAGAAGAGTTTACATGTACATTATGTAATGATGGATGATTTTGAAAAGTCCGCATATGAAAACAATACAATATTATTTTATGGGATACCGGATTCATGTGAGTATTGAATATTAGGGTGACTATTCTCAGACAGTTGAGATTCAGTTTGTCCATTTCCTTTGACAGTGGAACCACCAAAAAGTTATGTTATCTGTTTCCGAAAACCTATACCAGAGTTATAATAATTTGTCCATAACAAAAGGTAGTCATGTACGGGAGAACATATGATATTTACATGTTCATAACATGATTTTTTTTCATCATGAACAAATATAAACAGAATAAAGTGAAATATATAAAACCTTTGCGGCCAGATGAGGGCGACAGTGGACCGAGAGGGGGCCTTTTGCGACTGAGGGCGACAGTGGACCGAGAAGGGGCCTTTTGCGACCTATAAGTATTGAACATAACATCGTTAAGGAAAATGATGCGCTGAAAAAACCTAGTATAAAAGAAAAGATACAACATACCCGTACTATCCATGTCAACGATGCTTCATCCAGATAAGAAGATACATACAGTGTAATCACAAATCTCTCCTGTTTTGAATTTGAAAACGTGAGCCTGACAGAGAGCATGAACGTAGTATAATATATTTGATAATCTATTTATCTGTTTGTCGCTAAAATCACGTTAACAGTTACATAAACAAAAACAATATATTCAGTCGGGTGGATCCAATGTAGGTGGATAGTCCACCCTCTTTAATGTAAACACATAGAAAATTTTGAATGATGGATAACCCATTTGTTGGTGGATAGTCCATTAGAGCAATGTAGATTTACCAAAAAGGGCATAAGATGAATTAGGTAGATAGGAATAAAAGGGTAAAAGCTATAATTTAGAAAAGCTAGTGCTAGTAGACATTAGGAATATATTGATAATACACCAACAAGGAGATAAAATTCATGAGACATTTTATTTATGTACTGAAATGACTAATTTACCCCTATTTTTAATATTTGTATAAAAAATGTTGTTAGTACGAATTGAACTCGAGTTTTCTCATTTACCTAAACATCTTCATGCCACTACACCATATTGTCATATGTGCTTTTAATCATACACATAATATGTGAGTGTATTTAGTAAACATTTTATTTACCTTCAAACATAATTACCGGATTATTTGTATAGTTAATCAATTTTAAAGAATTGAATTTAAGATAAAAGGTTAGGCATATAGCATAAACAAATAATTACCTTATTTATTAATCAATTTTTATTTTAAAAATATGTCTTGTACTTTATAATATAAATTGTTTAATATAAAAAGAAATTAAAATGACATATAATTAATTTTTAAAAAAATAATTGAAAATAAAATCGCTTATATATAAATAATCTATATGTGTACTACATATTTAGACAGGTTAGAATTATAAATAATTAGTGTATTTCGGTTTATTTCTAATTCAAAATTAGAACTTGACCCATTGTTCAAAAAATACTCGAAATAAGAACTTGACCGATTGTTCAAAAGATATTCGAAATTATAAAGAGTGAGTGTATTTCGGTTTAAATTCTAACTTTAGTAAATTTAAATTACGAGTTTGGCGAGAACATCTTACCTGTAAGCCAAAATGTTGTAATATCTTATATTAATAAAAATTAATGTATTTGAGGTCTTTTTATATATATAAGAAACTTAGAAAAATTATAGAATTAAAATTTAAAAAATCATTTTAGATAAAATAATATTAGTTAATGAAGAAAATATTTAATGCTAGAAAACAACGTACAAATATTTTGAATTACTTTAATATTTTGAATTATTTGAATAAAAGTTAAATCCATACTATATTGTGCAATTCGATTCAATCCATTTTATATTATTTAAGAAAAAATTATATTGGTCAGTAATTGAAAAGATTAACAAGTTCAACTAATATTTATATAATTTTATCAAATTGGAAAATATTTAATACTAGGAAAATAATATACAATGTTATCAAATTATTATAAGAAGAAAGATTAGAATCATAAAGGAAAGAAACTTGAAAACGATTTGAATGACGATATTATTACAAATTTTTCTTCGACTTCTTGAAAAAAACCGTGAATATCAATAGTAAGTATTTACAGTGTGTGTGTATATGTGTGTGTGTGCATGTCACAACAATGATTAATGCTTGGTTTAGTAAAATTATATATGGATTGCTTGTTAGTGCTCCTGTGACTACAATATATAAATAATTATAATTTATTTATTAGATAATTATAATTTTTGAATAATTATAAATGCATGTTATTTGAGTAATCATTGGCTCACTAGACATTAAGAATGATTAAACATATACATTAATAAGATATTTAGCATATGAATAAACAAGACCCGCATAATTTACTCAAAAATATAACAAACAATTATATACTTGTATACGCACGCACATATGACTTTATCTTACTAATTGTAAAAGATTTTAATGTTAATGTTGTATTCAGATTCATTGATACACTAGAAGATTAAAAACAAAAGTCTTTTATGTTGTGAAAGTGAGAATTATCAATTAAATCTGGGATTTTTTTTCAATGTGTTAAAATTATGTGAATTAGGCCAATTCTAATTGATGAATTATGACATTGACAATTATCTGACATCTTATAAAATTAGGACTTTGTTTAATAAAATAAAAACTAAGAACACTGGGTCAACTTTAGTTAATGGATTATTAAATCGGTAATGATATAACATCAACCTAGACATTGAATTTCAAAAACTAAAATTTTGTCATTAAAATCAATTTATATTAACGGTAGTATAATTTTTACTTTGTTGAATATTATGATTGTAAGTCTTTACGACTTTAGTTATGCATTTTTAATCTTTTTAAATTGAGTAATGTTGTTGTAAGTTAGTAGTGACTTCAGTAATAAAATAGTTCATTGCTCATAGTTTATTTTATCAAAACTCAAAAATTTTGCTCAACTCTGCATTCGACATATGTGCAAATTTTTAGTTTACTCATTGTGAACATACTGACGGCATTCTATGAATTAAATTTTAATCTTTTCATTTTAAACGTACAATGAGTACCTTGTTTGTATTCATTCAGTAAATACCAATTGCATGACACAAATAACAAAATATATAATTTGTTTAATGAGCTATAGTAAAAACGTCTTGTACGTTGATAATGTCTTACATGAAAATCATACATATTGATAGACAATTAATTTGTATTTGATATAACGTGTATGTTGCAAAATATTTACCAATAATAACACAATCAATATTGTTATAATTGCAAGGTGCACAAAAAATTCTAGAGAATGACCCGTACCTCGCACGGGTTATTTTGCTAGTTTAATATAAAATAACAAATATAAATTACTTATATTTAAATATCAAATAATACCTTTATAATTAAATAGCCTCATTAATAAAACAAACATGTAAAACTAACTGATTCACAGTATCCTCCGTTCTTCCCAACAAAAGGCTGCATTCCAAAATCATAAAATCAATTAATCATTCTAAAATCATAAAATCAATCAAACAATGACATAAACTTAAAATGCTTAACAAAACCAATAGTGGCATACCTATCATAGCATGCAAAATAAAGTTTGAAACACAAGTGCCAATGAAAATAACAAACATAAATTACTTAAATTTAAATATCAAATAACACATTTTATAATTAAACAGTCTCAATAATAAAATGAACCTCTAAAATTAACCGGTGCAAGACATCATTCGTTCTTCCCGGACAAAAGTCTGCATTCTAAAATCAACAAATCAATCAAGCATTCCAAATCATAAAATCAATTAAATAATAACATACACTTAAAGGTTTGACAAAATAAATAGTGACAAAATTATCATAACATATAAAATAAAGTTTGACAATCTATCATAACATATAAAATAAAATTTGAAACAAAATTGCTAATGAAAATTTAGCTAACAATTTGCTCTATTTTTTCAAGCCAGATGATTTATGCTTCGGAGTCTTTTGTCATCGATGGTGGTGGTTCTATGGACAGCCTTCTTCCTTCTGTGATTGTGAATTTGATATATATTAGTAAGTTACTATTAAAACAAATATATATACATATGTATCAATCTCAAAATTAATAATTAGAAACATCTGGTCCATTCGCATCCCAGGCTAATATAATATACTCCCTCCGTTTCAAAATACATGTCCACTTTTAAAAGAAAATTTTGTTTTAATTTAATTGTCCACTTCAACTTTCAATACAAATTTATATTTCCAAAATTAACTCTACTTCACATATCTCCTATTTATATTTCCAAGATCAATCTTACTCCACATATTTTAGTCAGCTAATGCAATTAATTCAACAACATCCACTTTTCTTAATATGTGTGATTTTTTAAAATTGGACATATATTTTGAAACGGAGGGAGTACTAAGTATTAACTCTGCGATTCTTGTCGCTAATTAAAGTCTTTAGTTGCACAGAAACACACCTCCTAACGCTACCCTTTCCACCCATGCGAACTGCTCCAGCCATTTTCATTAGCTTCTTCCCCTTCTTCCTGAGCAAAAGATTTTATTCGAAAATCATACAATCAATTAAGCATTCTTAAATCATGAAATCAAATAATAACATACATCTAAAGGCTTAAAAAGGCAAATAGTGACAAAACTATCATAACAAACAAAGTTTGAAACACAAGCGCTAAAAAAATATAGCTAACAATTTGCACTTTTTTTTTCGAGCCAAACGATTTACACTTATGTATATATAAGATTATTTACTTCCCTTTAAAACTATATTTTATGACTTGAAGTTTAGGACAGTATCAATGTAAAAATTTTGATTTGAAAAGAAACTTTTAGTGAATAATAATCTGATAGAAAAATTTTAGTAAAATTATAACATGGTAATTTGAGTTAAAGAGAAAGTTCAAGAGAAAATGAGATAACTAAGTTTTCACTTGAAAATAAAGTTTGAAAAAATAATAAAATGGTAAATAATAAGATAATAATTTGAGTTAATTGGAAAGTTTATTGATATTGTAGAGAAACTTTAGGAGAATAATCAGATGATAATTTGATAACTTGAGTTAAGAGGAAACTTTATTGATAAAATAAAGAAATTTTAGAGAGGAAAGTTTAGAAGAATATGAGGTAATTAAGATTTTCTCTATTTATTAATTCAAAAAATTGAGAAAATTAGAAAATAGAATGAGACTATTTGAGAGGCACCACATAAACGCTCCCGTCTTCTCTTTTATATAAGTATACTAGAATAATAAGACGCGCTTCGCGGCGGCAATACAATAATATTTTTAAAAAAATATTAAATATAGTAATACAACATCTTTATTATATCTTTTGACTATATTTAATATAAAATAACAAACATAAATTACTTAAATTTAAATATCAAATAATACCTTTAATAATTAAATAGCCTCAATAATGAAACGAATCTCTAAAACTAACTAATTCATAGCATCCTCTGTTCTTCCCGAACAAAAGGCTACATTCTAAAATCATAAAATCAATCAACTCTAAAACTAACTTATCCATAAAATCATCCGTTCTTCCCGGACAAAAGGCTACATTCTAAAATCATAAAATCAATCAAGTATTCTAAAATCATAAAACCAATCAAACAATAACATACATTTAAAGGCTTAACAAAACAAATAGTGACAAAACTATCATAATATGCAAAATAATGTTTGAAACACAAGTGCTAATGAAAATAACAAATATAAATTACTTAAATTTAAATATCAAATAATACATTTATAATTAAATAGCCTCAATAATAAAACTAACATCTAAAAGTAACTGATCCACAACATCCTCCGTTCTTCCTTTCCTGTACAAAAGGCTGCATTCGAAAATCATAAAATCAATCAAGCATTCTAAAATCATAAAATCAATCATACAATTAAATGCATTTAAAGGCTTAACAAAACAAATAGTGACAAAACTATCATAACATGCAAAATAATGTTTGAAATACAAGTGCTACTGAAAAATCTAGCTAACAATTTGCTCTTTTTTTTCAAGCCAAACGATTTACACTTATGTATATATATGATTATTTATTTCTTTTTTAAACTATTTTTTAGAACTTGAAACTTAGGAGAGTATTAAGATAAGAATTTTGACTTGAAAGAAAGATTTAGCGAATAATAATTTGATAGAGAAATTTTAGGAAAATTATAACATGGTAATGTGAGTTAAGGAGGAGAAAGTTTAAGAGAAAATGAGGTAATTAATTTTGACTTGAAAATAAAGTTTGAAAAAATAATAATATGGTAGAGAAATTTTAGAACAATATTTGAGTTTAGTGGAAAGTTTAATAATGTAGTAAAGAAAGTTTAGAAGAATAATAAGATGGTAATTTGAAAACTTGAGTTAAGAAGAAAATTTATTGATATAGTAGAAAAAATTTAGAATAATATAATAAGATGGTAATTCGAGTTAAGAGGAAAGTTTAGGAGAATATAAGGTAATTAAAATTTTCTCTATTTATTAATTCAAAAAATTAAGAAAAATCGAAAAATACAATGAGGCGATTTGAGAGGCGCCATATAAACGCCCTCATCTTCCTTTTTATATAAGTATATTGATTGATTAAAATTTATATTATCTATTTTCAAAATATATTGACGTTGCTCATAATACCATCAAACATATATTATTATATTTTATTAACTTTTTAATAATATTAAGGAAAATTATGATTTGTACCCATTTGATTTTGACTTTTTCAAATAGTATTACTGAAAGCTTACAAGCGGTACCATTATAGAATTGACTTAATCCATGCCTTACCACTCTGTTAATAAAAAGTTAATCAAACGTTAACATGAAAGCAAATGCATGTATTATTCATTCAAACTTCAAAATTCTCGGGCCTTTTACAATTGCAACAGTCTAACATTTAGAAACATCAGAAAATAGCCCAAAATATCATAAAACAATCCAAAATATAAGAAATAGTCTCAAAAGTGCTAGCAGCAAAAAATCTGCTGGTTCAGAGAAGACATTCATATCATATTGGTTCAAAAAGACTAACAGCAACAATCAAAATTATGTAAACAAATTTGATCTAAACATGATCAAATTTGTTGTTAAAACTGTGAATCAGGAAATTTTGACATGTTGGCAGAGGCTTGGGATGCTGGTGTTGCTGCTTCTTTTGTTGCTTTTGCTGTTTTGGACATCTTCAATCTGATCCTCAAATCCAGATCCTATTATCCCTTCATCAGAATTATCATCACCTTCAGCTTCATTGTTACCATCATCAACATATTTAACCTTTCTTCTAGCAGTTTTCTTCCCTTGACTAGATTTCCCCAACTACAATTCACATTCAGTACTAGCTCCCACATTTGCTGAATTAACTACCACATTTTCCCCCCTTTAAGAATATGTATATAATCCCTTTCTTCTAACTGTGGTCTTAGGAATTTTCTTCTTGAACAAAGACTGGTCAGACAATGATGGGATAATATTAATAGGAGCATTTTCAATATGTTTTGTACAGGAAAAAATCTAGGACTCCTCCTAACATCAAACTTTGAAAAGCTGATTTTGGTGAATGGATGGGGGTGGTAAGTTACTAGCATTTGATTGAGATTTTCTTTGTGATTTTATAAGTACATTTTTGGCTTTTTTGACTCTATTGGACTTGATTTTAGTGGGTTTCGTGGGACTTAGTACAATGTCAGTATTTTTTGCATCCTCAGTACCATGATGTCTTGATGTATCTTCAAGTTCATTAGGTGCTGCATTAGTAGGACCATTAGTTTTATTGACTTCAGTCCTCCTCCTATAATTCAACACCAACTTATACAGATTATCAAGCTTTATACAAGTCCCAATCCATATAAAAATTAGATCTTTATGAGGATATCTCTCAAACAATTTCATCAGATCCTTATAGTCAATAGACGCTGATGTTCCATCTTATATATGTAGGAGAAGGTTGGAAAATGATAATCCATCTTCAGCAATAATATCCAACAGGGAACACTTATCTGCTTCGACCCTAATATTAACATCATTTTCCATCCAACAAAATCTCAAAATTTTAAGATCATCACCTATTTTATAAATCAACAACATACATATGCAGTACATATAAACCCTAAATAAAAACGAACTCGTAAAACCATATCAATATAGCCATAGGATATATGAAAAAGAGAAGTCCATTCAAGCATACATATGAATACATACATAAATATGCATCATATACACATAACAAACCCTAGGTTTTACAAATAATATATACATACATACCTGTAACTGAGATTGGTAACGAAGAAATGACAATGAACAAACACACTATTTGATCTACTTAGTTGTTTTCATTTTCGATTGACTGTGACTACAAAAGTTCCTCCAATTTGCCTACTGTGAACTAAATCATATATTCATCTTCGACTATGTTTAACCCGTATATGAAGAGATCCGATATTTTTTATGTTCTTTTATATTTTTAAAATACTTTTACCTTTTTAAATAATAAAGTATGTATTTAATTAAGGTGATAATGTGATATTAAGGTGATATTTACTTTTGATTAACATTTTATTAACATAGTGGTATCGCATGAATTAAGTCAATTCCATAATGTACCGCTTATAAGTCAAAACTTTTCAATGGTACTATTTGGAAAAGTCAAAACCAAATGGGTACTAATATAATTTTTCTAATATTAATGTAAAAAATAATAGTTTAAAATATAAAAATAGCAAGATAAAACATATTACAAATCATACGTGATACTAAAAAATGTCTCGATAAAAGTCTTGTTCGGTTGATCCGGCTCGCCCTTCCAAAATGACCTCATCTATTATATATATAATATAACAACATGCTACTTCGTGAAACATTTTATTCATTGTAAAATGACATATTTGCCCTTAGAAAACTCACACTAAAGTGAAAAAAATATTGTTGACAAAGGGAATTGAACCCATGAACTCTAGGCACATAATAACAATCTCAACCATATGAGCTAGAGACCAATCTTGTTGATTATCTAAAATAATTAAGTGTTATCATAGACCACTCGGTCTATATTTAATTTAATATGTATTTTATCATTCATGTAAGATAAAATGATTCAGTATAT
>PHNY01300139.1:0-17954 GCA_003724115.2 Anethum foeniculum
CTATTTTTAGGAAAATAAATAGTTTAGTGTATGAAGACTTAAGCACGAAGAGTGTAAATTATTTTTATTCGAATGGTACGGGGAACTATTATAAGAAAGTATATTATTCGTTATACAACAAAAATAAAACACAAACAAAGATCATGTTGAAAATTTTAAAGATATATGTGATAGTATGCTAAAAAATTTAAACATATATATATATATAAGAAAAATAATTGAACAAATTCGGGGTTCATTAATCTCGCGGGACATGCTTTTCGAAAATTATTAATTTCACAACACATCCGTCAAGATTAACAGTAATGTAATTAACAATTTATACACATTTTGAACATGCCCGTGCCTTGCACGGGCTTAAGAGCTAGTTAGCATTAAATTGTTGGATTTAACCATTTTGGACGTTCTTTTTAAATTCAAGAGAGAGATGATGATATCACATAATTTTAAAAAATAACATATATATTATATTTTGATAAAAACTGTTCAAAAATATCGCATTGTATCATATGACCATGATAATTGCTTATTCAAAGAAAGAGGTCACATGTTTTGAATTCGAAGATTTCGTTGCTATGGTCTTTGTATCTGCTGGTTTGAGAACAGAAATTGATCCATGGACACTGGATTATTTTTGTAATGAGGTGTCTTGGAACATATTCTCATTCAAAAACCCCACCAGTTATGAAAATAGTACCATTCCCTTCTGCAGGCCCAAACCACGAACATAAAGAGAGGAGACAGAGAGTAATGGTGTGAGGCTGTGAGTCTCTTGTATTAACTTATCTGGTGTAGGATTTTCCTATAACAAAGTAAACTGATCTCTATTCAAACACTAATATATAACTTGATCAAAGGAGAGTAACTTAATGCACATGTGTATACATGATCTTGTCAAAAGCGGCAACAATGAGAATGATGGACTTGTGCTGTTGTCCCTCAGACAAGAACATGATAGAAGCACCAAGATGTTTACCCCATGAAACAGTCTGGTAACCTTGACATTGCTTGAGAAAGAAAACTTATCTATGTATCCCGGGGACCATCGGACAACTGGGTCTTCCTTAAATTCCAGTGAAGCCCGTCATGGATACTATGCAGGAAGTCACTAGTAGAATCCACTCGGCAAGCAGTGGGGACGGGCCAAGGAGCCATGCTACACACAAGTGCATCACCTGGTGCCAACTCTTTTCTGTCCTTGCCATCAAATGATGCCCAGGCATTGCCTCTGCTATTATAGGGAACCTGTACCCTCAGTGTGACGTGCTCAGGAAAGATCAGAGGCCTAAAAGATAAGGAGTGTGGGCAAATTGGAGTAAACAATATTCCAGGGACCTGTAAATGGGTGCAATCGTAAGGAAATAGTTTTTGATACTGACTAAAAAAGTCTTTTAGATCTTGAGATCCAAACTTCTGCTACAAACACGGATTTATAAACATAAAGATCAAAAAATAGATTTCTGCACTAGTATATTGATTATGCATAGTCTGCGAAGTACTCCTTCGATCACACTTCCTAAAACATCTCGTAAACAAACTTTTAGCAAAAGTAGTCCCTGATTCCAAATTAAAGGTCATGGTTAGAAAACCACATTGAAAAATATGTACCAACTGTACAACATGCTATAATTGTATTTTGTTGATGAAAATACATGAGATTAAAGCTAAAATCTATTTTCTTAGGTTATGAGTTATGAGAAGGTGGAAGGATTATATATATGACAAAATAAGATAAAACAAAAACAGAATACCTGATGATATGAGATACAAGGCTAAACACATGGCTATTTTGTGAAAAAATCTAATTTGGGATTATTATTTGTAGTCAACAACAAAAAATCACCTTGGCCACCTTCTAGCTTTCACATTCCCAGATATATACAGCTATGCACAAACAGTGATAGTGTGACTACTAAGAAAGTTATGCTTACCAAAGACTGGGAAGAATTAGTTCCTCAGGTCCAAGGGAAACTATGAAAGCATATAATAATAATACTCTATATAGTAATAACCTCCTTATTGTAATAAAAAATTACGGTCCCAATTTGGGCCAATTATAATTAAGAATAACCTCTACATTATAATATTTTATACTTTTTTTAAGTCCATCCTTTATTAATTTTCCTCTATATAAGAATAAAAATGCTTAAAATTATGTAATATATATATATATATATATATATATATATGTATGTATATGTATATGATATGTGTGTGTGAGAGATAGATATATATCCAATAATATATAGTTTTCTTACATAAACATGAACGACGACTTGAAATATTTTTCAAACATTATATAATTTTGGTTAAAACTGCATCATTTAGCTTGCGTGCCCATAATCACTCATCAATACGATCACCTTCTTGTTAATTTGTTTCAAATTCATGCATTTGAGATTATGTTACTTAATTTGTTTTAAGAAGTTATGATATATCTTTTAAATTCATGTATTCAAGATATATAATAAATATTTTTTAATTAATTTTTAAAATTCATAATTTATATGTCAACCTCTACTAAAGAATAACCTCTCTATAATAATATTTTTTCTTGGTCCCAACGATATTACTGTACAAAGGTTTTACTGTATGTATATTCAATGGTAAGCTGGTAAACTATTTCCTTTGTTGTGCAATTGTAATTGATTAATATGACATACCTGTGGATGAACCATGGATCCTCCAGCAGCTAGGGAATATGCAGTGCTCCCAGATGTTGTTGATAAGATCAAACCATCCCCTTGAACACAGGTAACGAAAGTGTTATCACAGTAGCATTCCAGATTCGTGAGGAATGACGATATTCCTCGGTCAATTGTAACCTCATTCAATACAAGTACAGATTCTTCGGCATCATGTTCACTTTTAGCTGCATCTCGAATCACATGGCACTGCAAACGATGGCGTAGTGTGATACTAAAGGGACCATGAAGGATTGAGGCAAGGCATTCTCTATAATGCTCGCTATCTGAACATGGTTAAAGAAGTCACACGCCACAAAAATTATCTGCATAACTGGAGCAGATTAATGCGAGTCAACTCACAATTTCTCAATGTCTTACTGAACAAGGCACCCAGTAAAAAACTGAGCAGGAGTAGTGGCCAAGAAGAGTAACCGGGATAATTTATGTATTTTTTTCATCTTAAATTAAGAGAAAACTCAATATTAAACATCAAGATGACATTATAATTATGGAGGATACAAAACGGGGTCATGAAACCCAGAGAGCCTAAAGAGAATGGGACAATTGGAGGCACTGGCCCTTTAAATTTTCTAGCCGCCTGCACATAGGGAATCATAATATTTAGTAAACAAAAAATAAGGGTTTGAAAATAAGATCGAAGACGTCATCAATGTACATAACATATGGTTAGAAGCACCTACCCAAAGAACAGTTCCATCTCCACCAAGAGTCACAATGAGGTCAACTTTCATATGCAGCAGTGATATCTCCTCATCTGTAAAGTGAAAATCAATAAAATAACATTCGCATTTAGAGAAAGAAAGCAGCATATTATAATCCTGTATAAGGAGAAAACTAGATACTTACTTATCTTTATAAAATTGGTGAATTTATATAACATGCTATAACCTTGATCTAAATTGACATCAATATTAATTACTTTTCTCATTTGGGAGAAGAGAAAAGCAAGCAAGACAAAAAAACCCAGTTAAGCCACGTGCTTAGCAATGAGTGGCCTGAACTAGCATAACATTTATCAGATCGTTTGTGGCATACTTCTCAATTGGACATAAAAACTAAGAGAGAGTGCTGGACCAGTACCACAAAAACTTAGATAAGGTTTTAACTCTAAATGTGAGTGTTACTAGGTGCTTAGCTGGTTGATATATACTCCCTCTGTCCCAATAGGTTCTATACGTTCACTGTTTGCACGCATTTCGAGCCTCCTATAAAGTGTAGTTCTATATTTTTTTTTTCTAAATAAAAGTTTAATGTTTAAATTTTTATTCAGAAAAAAAAATTTTGAAAAAATATTATGGAGCTATGCTTTAAATGAGTCTTAAAAATCGTGCAAAAAAGTAACATAGAGAATTCAATGGGACAGAGGGAGTATCCATAAAGGGATCCGTGAGTATAGGTGAGAAGATTGACCATCAGCATATTAGGTGTATATTTTGCTACACAAACCTTTGATTAGAATAAGTTAAATTCTATCAGGATATTCCTTCAGCAATTGTAATTACTGTCCGTTTTTCTGTAAGGAGAAGTTATTGTCCTGTTAAAGGATACGTTACTCAAAGATATGGAAGCCTATATCCCACATGCTCTTCCTTGTTGCTTCATATATAACTAATCATTTGGTTCTAGATCCCAGTAATTTGTTATAAAAATATCTACATGTTAAAATCAAATTGAAGGAGACTAAATTAGATATATAAATAGATATTTAACTGTAATACAAAAAGTAGGATATAGATCCCCTTCTGCAGTATATGATAGCACAAGCTGACTACAGCGTATTGTGTACTATTAAACATAAATTGCGAAAACAACAAGATAATAAAAACATAGTAATAAAGTTGTGCATATACACAATAGAAAGTAATATGTAAATAAGTTTCACAAGCTCACCATCTTTCCAGGTTTGAACAAAATTGTAGAATGATGACTCGGTCAGAAGTTCAGATTTCACTCTCGGTTCTACAAATATGTTCAACTTCCGCTGCTCTTTCAACCATCTGAACACAAGAAAAGAGAGAATGCAGTGCCGTTATTTTAAACAAAAGAGTCACCACATCCATAAAGACAATCAATATCATGAGAAAAGCAAATGAACATATATATATACACACATATATATTACAAATGAGGTGGCAGTCACCCAGTTGGCAGAATAAGCACCTCTCTTGTATGGTGGTTTAATCATAGAACTTAAACTTACAAGTAAAAAATTCCACTTCCTTCATTAAGTTAGAAGTAATTACATCCTTTAATTTTATAATAACACGTCTGAAGTTCTATATTAGACAATAACTCTAGTAGTGTAGTTACTAAACATAATATCACTCCATGATAAAATTTTATTTGTTCTCAATTTCTCATTCGAAAATATAAGTTTACCAAAAAGAACTAGTTCAGTAGAACATAGCAGTCGACGAAATGATTAAAACAGGCTAAGTTGCAACTGATTTTAGGTAGTAACTTTAAAATAATACCAAAACATTATAGCAACTGTAGGTAAACTATACTCCCTCTGTCCCTTTCATTTCTATACACTTTCCTTTTTTGGATGTCCCATTCATTTCTATACATTTCAAAAGTTACTAAAAATAGTAAAAAATTTATAATATAAAAATTAACTATATNNCTTCTTCCACTACACTCACTTTATACATTAAATATTGATTGACCCCACCACTTTACCCACTTTTCTTACTTTTTATCACTAAATCACACTTTTTCTTAACCTCCATGCCCAATCCAAACGTATACAATTCGGTGGGACGGAGGGAGTACATATTTAGGGAACCATCACAGCTTTGACCTTCGTGTCTCCACGAAAGCACCTAATAGAACCGATAGGCTTAAGACTAATCAAGACGCTCTAGGTCAGCCCAACTCCTTTTGGACCTATGTAGAATATCACAATGATGCATGTTGAAAATGTACAAAATGACATGATGAAGTAGGATTATTTATTTCAAAAAATAATATATATATCATGTTATTGTGAAAGAATACAAGGCCACGACATACCGTAAAACTACTGCACAAAATGTGAAGTATGTCTATGTCATATAGCTAATTTGTGTTTTCTAAAACACTTAAAAAGATCAGTCAGAGTATATCATGGTAGGAATACTGCTTTTAAAACTACAAGCAAATTAAGGGCCTAATCTTACCTGACCATATCTGCACAAAGAATGCGCACAGTTGTTGAATCTGGCTTGCTCATAATAAGCACAGTCTGTGGAGGTGATTCCCATTTTAATGAAATCTGCAAAACAGAATGATGTACTCATGAAAGGATTTAATTTGCATGACACTAATATCGTGTTTTGGGATTTTATCTTCTATTATTGGGCGTATGTTGGATCCTAAATACTAAAAAGTGAATCGATATTAAATATGAGATTGCATGCTATCAAATTAGTAAGAGTAACTGTAGTAGGATGGATGATATTGGGACTTGGATTAAAAAAGATGTGTGTTTTTTATTTTAAATTTATAAGCTACTTGAGAGACTTTTCACTATCTTTTTCTCCATATAGGTCTGATTTGGATTCATGAGTAACAATGGAAGGCATTTAAGTCATGCTTATATTGTCACGTGTATATGCAATGTCAACTACCCTGATAATTAAAACCAGCGAAGATACCTGTTTGCTGCTACGCTCTGCAGTTGTTATATTTCCCTTTTCAAAGGAGACGATGTCATGTTTATGCTGATCACTCTTTTCACCTTTACAAAACCATGACAGTTTAAATGATGCCTGCACTCATTTGAAAAATATTGGATGTGTTACGTTACAGCTATACAAACGTAACGAACAACCAAACCTAAGATCATATAGAATAAATTAATACATTTGTGTGTGTAAAATGTCTATCTCGGTACAGAACAGACAACTGATTATAGTACTGAATATCCTAACTATAGAAAGAAGGAAACAGATGTGTTAGGAAGTCAGTAAACATAAAAGCGGTTACGAGAAAGCAACAATAAACACATTGATGAAATGAAATTTGAGCATTGCCGAATGTCTAGCAAAGTCGACAGAATATGGCAGTCCATCTGACGGGGTATCATCAACATGAGTGTTCTTTATAGTTATATATAAAGATGGCAATTAGATGGAGTCAACTAACTAAAACTTCTCATTGTGATGATCCAATTTAAAAAAAAAAAAAAAAATTCATCCCATTACAGAAACTTCTCAACTCAGATATGGAAGAAAAAAGACATGATAAAAGGAATGATCTGCATCAACTGTTAAGGCTGCATTCTTGAAAGGAAAGAAAAACACAATTAAGAAAGGTCGTCGCATAAATATTTAAAATATCATTACCTAGAATGAATCAAGTCTGATATATAAGAGTGCAACTGATATTTATAATTGAGTTTAAAACAAATCATTCCAGCTGTTAAGATCCAGTTGGATTTCATGATTCTAGAAACTTTAAAGTTCAAAAGGAGCACTCTGTATTTTGAAGAAATCTCTCACTCTGGAAAATTTATATTGAATATAAATTATCCAACATTTATGGTCGAAAAACCAAGGACATCCATATAATTTCTAGAACAAAATTTTGTTTGCGAAGATAGGTCGCCCATATAGGGCGTGAACTAACAATTCAATCTCAACAAGTAAGATATCAATATTTCAGGACCAGAACTATTGGTATATCATAGGCAGTCGTCATGGGCTATACCGACCAATTAGCAATCCGTATTTAAATTCAATTCAGCAACAAAATTCAAGAAGTGTGCTACGATATTCGAGCAATATACACACGTTGGAATCGCAAATGGCAAGCAAGGGAAACGCATTTAAATAAAAGCAAAGGTCAATTTGGGAGTACCGACCTAGATAAAGCGGCCCATTAGTGTGCAAGATGAAAAGCATGCTATGGCTTAATTGATTCCAAAATACTCTAAACTAGAGTTCCCATCAGACAATGACATCAAAGATAAGTTTTCAAGATGTGGCACCACTTGTTAATCAAAATATCCGAATAAGAAATTTGTAAAGACAGGAACTGAAAATGATTAAGTGAGAAGAAAGAGTAATACTAAAAGGAGAAAAGATATTTTAACTAAGTTTATGGGGGATTTATTACTGTTAGATTCTGGGGACAAAGTTTACAATCTGCAGAAGAAGAAAGTGGAAAGAGGAATGGAAGAGTTCCACTGAGATTTTATTAAATGAAATCATTCAACTCTAATCCATCCGGATTTACAGAGTGTAATCTCGATGGTTTTTAATCAAATTCAAACAGTGTGCTTCATATTCTGAGTAATAATCCAAATACACTTTATCTTTGTATGTAGGAAAAATTCTCTTCTTCCAACATTAAGCAGTACGGTCAAATAACCAAGTAAAGTTAGAGAGTATCTCAAACAAAATCTACTCCCTCCGTCCCACCCAATTCTTTACATTGGGGGACGGGGGCTCGGCACACATTTTAAGGCTCCTATATAGTACAGTTCTCTTTTTTTTTTTTTCATCTAAATAAAAATAGAATGTTTAAATTTTTATACAAGAAAAGAAAATTTTAAAAATAAATTATGGAACTATATTTTACAGTAACCTTAAAATGCGTGCCAAACATTGGGAAAAAACTTTAAAGAAATGGGTGGGAGGGAGGTAGTATATTGCAAACATAGGTCATCACATAAAGAGGTGAACTGGTGAACTGACCATTCATTCTCAAGATCCGTGACGAGATCCATATTTCTCGACCATTTCAATGTCAATCGACATAGAAAAGTGAAAACACGTCCATGTAGGAATTTTTTTAGATATAAAATTTTGGTGCTTGTGAGATAGTAAGTATATCTTCTTCTACAAGTCTCTACCTTTTTTGAAAGTTTACTGTTCCCTGCATTAGAACTATGACCGTCCAGAAGAACTTCATGAGAACAAATTCCATTCTCCCCGCAACACCTTTCAGATTGCTCCCCAGCTTCATTTGATAACACAGGATGTTGTACTACAAGCCAAAGAAGATATGAATGAACATAAATATACATGCCAGGATTAATATGCAAAAACAATATGAACTTATGGCCAGCTTGCAGGTGGATCACTGAACTCTAAAACATTGCACTCAACTAATTAAACTTATGAATACTATCAAATAGATTTCGACGGTAAAAATACAAACAGAAGTATGAAGTGGATGGTTGATGTGTATCATCTTCAATGTTTGAGTTGTAAGTTAAATAGTCAAACAGTCACATAATTGAAGAAAACCTTGCATGTGGGTCACTAGACTTAAAGTTCCTTTCATTCATTATTTCAGATTCGATTACAAAGCTGAGTCCAAAAAGAGATTAATGCACTTGATTTTCCTGTCATTTTATATTCAATTCATGATTTGAATATGTATCTATACTTTTACGATTCTCCGTTGAATGAAACCGTTATATGCTAATTAACCGAATTTATTTAAGACTGAAGTTTATAATCAAACGAACTTAACTGAGGATATTTTGACTCGAGGAATCAAAAAAATGAACGAAAGAGTCTAGGGTTAGTGTTTGTGAGGTTAAGTCATATGCTACAAACGGACAACAGGACATGTAATTTAGCGAATTTAAGATATGGCTTCCATAGTTCTCATATCTAGTCACACTGCAAAAATTAAGTAAAGAAGAGACTACCATGCCTAGTGCAGGGAGGGTTTTGTGATACGATGTGTGCTTTGGTTTAGGTTTTGCTACATGAATTTCTGTATAACCTACCTATATTCTATTTCGGCACACATTGTGTCTCAAAAATGACAAAGCATACATAATACAAACTAGTTTATCGCTACAGAATAACTTTTGAAGTTAAATATATATCGTAAATCAAAAATTTATGACTTCAAAAAAACAAAATTATTATTTTAGAGTGCAAACGAAATATGAATGTCCGTATTTTTAAGTTCAGGGACAAAACAGCAAGTTCATTTCTAGGCAATGATTATTTCTAATTATATATATTATATAGTTAAATTACACGTGTCAACTCCGTTGGAGGCTAATATTTCTTGATTTGATGGTTTCTATCTAAAGTCAAACTAATTTAATGGATATGAAACTAATTTTATGTTCAATGATTAAATTGTAACCTCTAATTGATTCAGTTCACCCATTTTAAACTTTTTGAGTAAGTTTTAGCCAATTAACCTTATAGGTAGATATCTATACATATATAATTATATATGTTTGTGAACATTACAAGCTGCAATTTTGACGTGTGATGACAAATCTGCAGGAGTACTATCAAAGAATTAGAAGAACAAACCAACAAATCCCAAAAGAATTTCTTAGGAGTATTCAGACTCGTCAATTTTGATATATATGTGGAAGAATTATGTATCATAACTGCCTTGAGGATTCATGAGGAAGCTATTAATGATCATATGCATTCTTAAATATTCATGACCAACACAAAGAGATTGAAGAACACGAGGAACTAATAGATGAATTGGGAGTTCGAACCTAGCATGTGGAGAAAATGAACAATACCATCCACGCATAGGCAACCACCAACTACACAAAAGGAAGAATATAGCATATAGGAAAGAATTATACATTTAATATACAAATCCCGTTGAGTATTAAAGCTAGATACAAAAAATGTTCACTACTTTTATTAAAAAAAAAATGTACTCTAAATTGACAGAACTTATTTTCTTTTCAGCTTTAGTTTATATTTCACAAAATAAAGGAGGGTTTCAAAGATTTAAATAAGACTGACAACATGACCAACATTTTAAATGCTGTCTGAATTAGCATCATAATAAGCAATAGAAAATAGGTTTTGTGAAAAGAATTAGATTTGACTGCATAATAAATGAGTGCCTATAGAGTTTTGCTAACTGAGTGAACACCTTTTATAATATCCACATAATATCTTAGATTATATAGAGCACAATACTCGTACACTAGATAGATGTCCACATGAGGGATGCAAGCTAAACCAGAAAGAATCCATAAACCCATAAACAACTAGTGAAGCTAGCAATTGGTAATAGATAAAAAAGAGAGCAAACTGGCTCAGCTAGGTACAATTCTATGACTGTTGTGCCAATACAAAACATATATATTGTGCAATTGAATGCAGCTCGGTGAAAAATAAACACGAAACAGTCAGAACTTTTGATGCGGAACATCAAATAAGAATATAAACAAACATTGGACACAAAGGTAGTAATAGTGAGATTAACAAATGTTCAGGAACACAAATTGAAGCTAAAAATTAGGCCTTGAATAGGATCTTTGTTGCGAAAACATAAAAACTACGCTGTACTTAACAAATTCATTCTCATATGTTATATACAAAGCAAGCACCACAAAATCAATAAAATCAGCTTAACAACAAACCTTTATTCTCCAACTGCCTATTCCGTGCCCTCTCTAGTTCATATTTTCGCTTCCATTCAGCAGCTTCAATTTGGGCAGAAGCCTTACCTTCAGCAACTTGTCTTAAAGCCTTTGCGACAGCTAAATGAATCCAATAGAGTATTGGGAAAATCAGAACTAGTTTTCAACTACCGCATGTAGTAAAATGTGTATGAAATTTATCAAGGGTGAAAGAACTCTGACATACTTCTCAAAGCCTCAGAAAATTCAATAAGATGATCATCGGTCCCTTGAACAACCGGTTGCATAGCTAGTTCCTGTACTGCCTTCTCAGAGTTCAAAAGAGAGAGAGGATCAACACAACCATTCTCCTGTGGAGGAGAAATGCCATTCTGTTCCTAAAAAAGGATTAAAAGGTTAATCAGTGTGGTAGTTGGCTGATGAAAAGGCATAAAATTTAAAATATGAATTCTGTTAAAAGTAGAAGGAAGACGGGATGTGAAGATAACAAGATGCAATCCAATATAAAGTGCCGCGTTGAAGAGAACTTCAACCACATAACCGCAATAAGTTAGATATGAAAACACCAGTATACCCTAAATGGTACTCAGCTAAATATCTGCCTTAATGTGTTCAACCAATTAATATATTTTCAGGAAATATAACTAGCACAAACTGTAATCTGCGACAAAAAAGCATTAAAAATGGTAACACGTAGACGTAGTTACCCACTGCCTATCAAACGACAAGCAATTGATTGTTGAAATTAGCTAATTATATGGATAAAATCTATGTTGGATAAACCATTTCCGGGTTGGTAAAGAAGTTATTAAGTTCAAAGGGACATGCAAGAGAATCATGTAAAACCAAAATTCTCAACGACCGAACTCCGAACTACCATTTAAAACCAGAAGGAAAACAAGAAAAGACACAGCCTATCACAAATGAATAAAAATATCATAAATTGTATCTTCCTGTAGACACACATAGAGCTGACATGTCTATCTTAACTCAAGAAATCTAAAGCAAGGACTTAAAACTCATCAAGTATTCGACATGACCTGACATGGTCTTTTTTAGAAACAAATTTTAGAGTTCAGGTTACAAAGGGTTTCAGTGATTCAGAAATGTGTGCACTCATACAATTACATTTATGGCATCATTACAAAAAAATCATAATTACAATCATCTTTAATACGATATTCACACGTACGCAGTATGCCTAGTGTGTGTGTGTGTGTGTACATATATTTTGTTAATTAATATGATTGTACGCTTACATTCTTGTTTTAACTGATAATTTGGATAAAAGTAGGTCAAGTAGTAAAATGTGACATTCTTATAATTATAATTTAAATTTCCAGATTAAAAGGGAAAAAAGATAAACTTCAAATCCGTACTAACTCAAAAGAAGTTAAGAACTGAATTTGGGGATTCCCTAACTTATAAAAGAATCTCGGCGCCCTAGATTGTATCACTATCGTACGAATACATAACAGGAAATTATTTAATATCAGTACAGCAAATTATGCACACAATGAATGTATGAAAACCTCTAGTAATGCCCATGATATACGGAGAAGGAAAAAATAAAAGCTTGGCAGAGATGAGATTACTGCCAAGGTGTTGTTTGATTCAATCAATATTCTTACTTAAGACGATTAGTATGACAAATAGGATCATGCAAACACCCTTGCAACAACTAGCATATGCCATCCTTACACTAGAATTTTGTCAAATCCCTTTTAATCCTGTCACCACTTGTAATTTCCAGGTTCAAAAAAAAAATTAACATCTAAAAATAACATCAACTAGCAGCCATACTACAAAGTAAACTCTAATTTAATGCAATTAAATGTAAGCGTTTTATCATTAGCATGCTCCTTCTCTACCATCAATCATATTTATTAGCCTAAGAGACGCGACATCTAACATTTCCATTCAGGGTTTCTAGAGTCATGTTGGCGGTCCAATCTGTGATTTCCCTTTTTCAAGTTAGCAAAACAATTAATAACAATCGTCGTTAATCTTGGACAGTTCTTGATTATTTATACCTCAAGTTTAGGACATACAAGCATCCACCCCTTGGTCATTAAAACTGTCAACCTTGTAGCTGTTTTTCGTCATTTGAAGAGGATGGAAATCACAGATTCGGAGAGGAGCATGATGCTACAAACACGGTTAGATTCTTGGGAATTTCAGCTGAACTAGTTAAAATCTAACCCTTGTCCAACCCTTTTTAAATTCTTCCGATCATTCAATTTTCAAACCTTCCTTCCTAACCTAACCCTTCCCAACCCCCAATCCAAACATACCCTAATTATCCTAAACTCGAAACCTACTTGATTAAATTCATCATCAATTATAACAAATCATCATAAATAATACTCGAATTCTAATTTTTAGTAACGAAATGCCAATTATAACGTACAATTCAACAAATCAATCAACACAGTAACAATCATGCAAATTCATCGAAATTCAACACTAAAACCTTAAATTACAAAGATCAAACTCAAATTCCACGAAAAAAACATAATTAAAAAGTGAAAAAAAACTAATAAACTGATAAACAAATGACAAGAATAGAGAATTAAGGATGAGAATGAGTACATTTGTGCTGGAGCTGCTAGGAGACATAGCTGCAGATCAAACAAATGAAACAGATATATATATGTGTGTGTGTATCTATATCAGTTAGGAGGTGTGGATATATGTATAGTTACAGACATGTATGTATATATACGGGAGGGAGGAGGAGGTTGAGGAATTAAAATAGATACACGGGGAGATGTATGTATATATTATATTGTAAGTGAATTTCCTCCAGTTATGCGGGGGTTAGTAGAGAGAAAGTGGTTAGGAGTATACAATTGAGTCAACGCGTGAAGTAGAGAGATGTAAACTCCACTCTCTCTCTCTCTCTCTCTCTCTCTCAAGACTCTCTCCCAGTCTCTCTCTCTCTCCCAAGACTCTCTCCCAGTCTCTCTCTTTCTCGGTGGACTCTCTCCCAGTCTCTTTCTCTCTCTATCTCTCTGGGTGTTTATATTTACACGTCAAAACGGACACAAAAGAAGGGTGGACTTTGGGGGAAATAGAAAGAAAGCACGCACACTTTGACCGTTGATCTTGCTCAAGTCAGCTCATTTTGCTTTTTTTTTTTTAATTTTTGGTAGTAATTTTTTAAAATGAAGGATCAGAATCGGAAAATCTTAATTATGCCAGCAGTTATGTACGAATATTAGTTTGTTAGAATATATTTTATATTATAGTATATTCACACGCAATTTTAACCAGACCAACCCACCGAAATGCAAATAGGGATCAGAAATGTACTTTTTAAAACTTTTTAGGGGTCAACCCTAGTATTCTATCTTCTCTCTTTACCCTTGAAGCAGCCGTCTCTATTTGAGGGGTTTTCATTGGTATTCATCTCTTATTTTTATTCAATAAGTCTCCAATTTATTTGAATTTTGTTTGGTCTCTCCTTGTGTGAGAGTTTGAATTATTCAAATCTTTGGTGTTCATCATGTCCGGGATTCTAGATCTACATGATTAAATTAAAAGTTTTTTTTAATTAAAAGTTTAGATTAAAAAAAACTTTTAATTATTAAATTAAAATTTTTTTAATTAAAAATCATCGGAGCATCCGGATTTTCTGTCTTCTCCGATCAAACGGGCGGTTATACGGTTTAGAGGGGTCTGGTTTCTCTTATTTTTGTGGTTTCGTTTTCTCGATCTAAGACTTGCATTTATTTTATAATTTTGATTTTAGTTTAATTTGTAATTTCAATTTGGTTGTAGTCTCTCCTTGGTGAGAGTCTTGGTGTTTCTCTCCTTTGTTTATGACTATGGTGTTTGATTTAGTGAAAAGAGTTTTTATAGGATTGCAATTATGGTCAATATCTCAAACTAGATTAGCTTCAATTCGATATGGTGAAGCGTGTACATGTAAATATATCACCTTCTATAAATACTGTGATTGTAGGTCTAAAAAGAATGGATTAATCAGCTATTGTTTTTCTTTTATGTTTGTTCGGCACAACTATTTTTTTACGACTTTTTATTATTGAATTGATACTTACTTAAAAAAAATTAATATCATTAATTATCGATTAGGAGGTGTCTTAAATTATTGTGAAATCCAAAAATATTAATCATTATTCTATTAATATATTCAATTTTTATAATTATGTTAAAAACTAAATATTAGAAAAAAGCTAGTTGAATTTTAGTAAACCACTTATTTGATAACTTAATAAGTGATGATTTTGATAAATAAATCCGTATCGAATATTTACATAAGTAGTATGGCTTTTTAACTAACGTAATAAAAATTACTACTATTTTTTAACAAATAAAATTTAATGTATTCACCATAATCGATCATAATCCAACCTACACCATCCTTAAAACTAAAATCATCATAATCGATCTTCACAAAATTGTAATATGTATATGATTTTTAGTTATATCAACTAAAATTAGGGAAACACATACCCCAAACTATGAACAATGTTTTGTTGTGAAAAGTAAACTCTTACGTTATTTATCACTATTCTAGTTTCGATGCAAAAATTCTAGATTTCCTAAAAAATCATATAAATCATTCCAAACAAAACCAACACCAAAACACATAAGTACTTCAAATTAAACATACTATCACCCGAAAAGATGAGTTACCAATTAACATCCTTGATAACCAAGTACCAAGGATGACCAATCCTATAACCCTTTTTGTTTTATGTGAACATGTAATGAAGTATTTATTTATCTATCTATATATAATAGCATGGATCGGATCAGAGATACCTCCACGACTTTCAAATTATTTTTCTTGAAATTTTGTATTTTTGATTTTTTTTGTTAAATATTTTTTTGTATTTAATATTATTTAGTTGGTCATTAATTAAACATATTAAATTCAACCTTTCGTACATATTTTTTTTGCATTTAATATCATTTAATAGGTCATTAGTTATACTTATTTTATATATGTATATATATATATAACTTTATTTATATCACGGCTTAAAATTATTATATTGTATTATCTTGTATCTCTATTCTAGACTATTGTAACTTATTTTACATGACAATTTGAATTATTCATATAAAACATTTCGAGATGTTTTTATTGAATTTTTTCTCGATCAATACAATTCAATTTCAGACAAATTGTAGATTACACGATATTAATTTTTCGAGAGAATATTTTATCAATGATTGTGAACGTATATGAAAGTATATATATATTTTTCGGTTTACATCTTAAATTTGTATATAAGTATTATCGGGTTTTTGATTTTACACGAGAATAAATAATATTCGACCGACCTTATTAAATTTAAACAACTCGACCCTTTTTCTCTACCAATTAAATCAGTTAAAAAGTTATACACATTTCATTTCATATTGTACCCAAATATATTTATATTTTAATTAAATAAACTATTAGAATGGGCATGTATATTTCGAGAGGACTATCGACTTTTAAGAATTTTATTTAGTTCTATTTAAAATTTATAGTTTTTGATCGAAAATATTACGTTCATATTGTAATTGTTTTTTTCTTATTTATGGTTTTTTAAAATTATTAAATTTTTAGATATAAAATGAGGTCTTCATGTAAATTGTTTGAAATTAATTATCTTGAAAAAATATTAAAATTGCTTTGACAGAGTAAAAAGTAACAAAATTAATTAAAAGGAATTTACTCGCTAAAAAAGGATAAAGTATGACTTAGTACAACATATATTTTTATTAAAAAAAATTCAACGTATAACCAAATTTACAGCTTAGACGAAATATTGTGAATATTTTGAGACTATCAAAAAATATTATAAAATTATAATATTTTAATTATAGTTATTTTATAATAGATTCAAAAAATAAAAAGTATAATATTATAAAATCTGTAATATATAACTTGTAACTTTTAATTTATCTTACCAACTGTCAAATAGTTAATCACCATTAACAGTATTATCCGTACACATTTTTTAAAAAAAATTCCAAGCCTATGCACGGCTTTATATTCTAATTTACTCCAAAATTTATAAATCTTAAATGTACATGGTTAAGCATTACTATAGATGGGACAATGATAACTCCTTGAAACTAACATGTCAATTGACTTCGTCCAAAAAAAAAAAAAAAACATGTCAATTGACTGATAACCCCGTTATTGTTTGTTGGTAGAGAAGGGAATTAATTTTGTATGGTAAACGCATCTATATGGAATTAATTTCATATGTGCTTAAAATAGTATTTTAATAAAGGAAAATGCTATGTACCCCAAAATAATTTTAAAAAAAAATTCAAATGACAAGTGTCTTTCTTTTATTGATTATAATGAAATAGACCCTGCATTCACACCAACCTCCTCAATTAAAATTTTTCATTCTGCCACATCATTTTTGTCACGTCATTCGAGAGTAATTTTTGAATACCAATTTGGGGTACCTAACATTACTCTTTAATAAAATGGAAAGTGCGAAGGTCGGTCACTTTCAGTATTTTAAGTTTTTAGGTAATTTTTATTTAATAACTAAATAAATGTATCACAGACCGAAATTAATATTTATAAATAAATGACTGCATACCAAAAGAGTTACAGTACAACAAAGAGTACAATTGTGTTTGTTATTTCGAGTCTGAAAATAATGTTGAATATAAATAATTTAATATAAAATTTATCTTTTAAGTTACAATCATTAAATTAAAGTTCAATGATTATTAAAAACAAAAAAGTCAAGCAATCTATACTATACTATACTATATCTATCTATATCTATTCTATATTATAATAGACGAAACATTAAAAGTTTGGTAGTCGGTCGGTCGGTCGGTACGGTTCTTGCTGAAATTACTTAATTACCCTTACTTAATAATTTCAATATTTTTACTTA
>PHNY01300143.1:0-15452 GCA_003724115.2 Anethum foeniculum
TTGTTATTTTATATTAAATATAGTTAAAATATATATTAAAAAGTTGTTTTATTATTATATTTAATAATTTTTTAAAAATATTACTATATTGCCGCCGTGAAGCGCGGCTTATTGTTCTAGTATTTATATAACTTATAAGTATTCATCTATTTACCACTTTTAAGTTATTTATTTTAAAATTTCACAAACTTGCTGGTCAAACTGAACCTCCGTCAGCAAGCAACCTACCAGCTCCAGCTGTGTGTCACCTGTGTGGTTATTCGGCTTGATAGCGTACCTCACAGCGATAAATTATTATTGCTTACACAAAATTACACGGCCGTGTTTGTAACACGTAACTCTGATAGATTAATACACTTAATTAATAAATTTTTAAAAAGGTTGGGGAACCCCTCCTCTTCGAGGGATGAAGTTGTGAGATTGATTCTTATCATCAATAATAAAGTTTTTGCGACTTTGTTATTGGATATAAAATCTTGCAAGTCTTATATTACAAAATTCGTAGGAATGATAAAATATCTACGACTTTGTTATTAGATACTCCCTCTGTCCCTCTGAATTGTATATATAATTTTTTTAAAGTTCGACATACATTTTAAGGTGAATATAAAGTATACTTCCGTAATTTTTTTTTAAAATTTTCTTTTTCTGAATTAAACTTCAAATGTTATACTTTTATTTAGAAAAAGAAAAAATTTAAAATTATTTATGTAACTATATTATAAATAAGCGTTAAAATGAATGTCAAGCCCCCGTCCCCCAATATATACTACTTAGGGGGACGAAGGGAGTATAAAATTTGACAGGCCTTTAGTATAAAATATGTGTGGGTCTAACATCTCTTTTGAGAATTTGCACTCTTATCGGGTCTTAATAAATTTTATTAACTTCAATAAATTGCTTGAACTTATTCTGTATAAAAATGCATAGCGGGTTTAGACTAAAAAAAGAAACGTTTTTTCTAGCCAAATAGCACACAATAATCATTTACATCTATGAATTTAAATGATTTTGATTAGTTCTTATATAATAAATATTAGTAAATTCTGCATTCACAACAATTTTATTAATAAGAAAGTCTCAAACTCGTGTTTATTATAACACACATTAAAAAGACTGGAAAAAAAGTTCTCCGAATTAGTCGAGTTGCGCATAAGCTGGCCGGGACACCGAATTATAAAAACAAAATACATACTCGGTTCGGGTTTAAAACTCCTACTTCAGTAACTTGTTTTATATAAGCTCTTAACATCAAAAAAATAATACATAGATATCTAAATTCAAATTAATTTAAGCTTTCATTAAAATAAATATTAGAAAAAGATTAGTCATAAACTTTTTCTCATCTTTAGCCCTCGCGTTTTAGATTATCAACAACGCCATTGAATCGGAAAAATTGATGGTAAAATGTACTTTAGTGGGGATCGACAATCTATCTGCGTGATGTAAAATTAAATCCAACAATGACATTGTCAGGGATCCATCGTCTAAACCCATATATGTTTGGGCTGAAGAGGTTTACCGGCTTACATGGGCTGAAGGGTTCAGTTAGACGAAGTCCAAAGAGGAAAGCCCAGTAAGAGCCCACGGAGAGTAGTAAGAGTCCAAATGGAGAGTGGAGGAGACGTTGTCCAAATAACCACAACGTTCTCCCCACGTCCCGCATTATCGCCAACGAACGAACAAAGAATAAAGGGTAGGTTCGAATACATTTATTTCATTTACAAAAAAATACAAGAACTCATAGCTTTTGTATTCACAAACCTACTTCGACCAGATTGATTTATTCTCACACCGGAGGTGAATCGGGGGAACAATCCCTCGCATTCTCTTCCTTGCAGGCAAGCCAGCCGAAGGAGGTTCCTGTAATTGGATCAGCAGAATTCTGGTTATAACATTTGGCGCCGTCTGTGGGACTACAAAAGATTTTATGAGAATTTGTGATAATGACTAACATATCGATTGACAAAGAACGACCGCCTGGCTTCGCAGATCCGACTGTGGATCGAACCTCTGAGCAACCGCCGGTCACCCAAAAAACCTCAATGATGATTTTGAGGCTGAGGGGGATCTGGTACCCACGACGGAGGAACATGCACTGCTGAAGAATATGAGGGCTGAGAAATTGACAAAAGAGAAAGGGAAGGCGTCGGCCCAGGAACAGGCTAAGAAGGAGGCCCAAATTAGGGCAAAGAAAAGAGAGGCCGGTGCGATGAAACTTAAGGCAATCAAGCTCCGAAGAAAAGAATTAGAATTGGAGGAAAAAGCTCTTCGGGCTACGATGGAGGAGACCGAATCGCATGTTCTGACGGGGTCCCGCAGAGAGAAGCGGACACACCATGAGGAAGAGGAGTCTTCGGACTCCGACTCACACCACAGGAGGAGAAGGACGAAGGTAGTGATAACGTCTGACTCTGAGGACGAACAAGGTGATGCGAACAAGTCCTGGCTTAAAAGGTTAGAGAAAGCTATCTTGTTTGGGGACATAAAGTTTGACCAGGAGCCGGTTGTGCCAGAGGGGATTGAACACTACCGACTCCCACCGGGGGAGGACATTGAAACATTGATTCACTACAGGCAAAGGCCGAATGAGGAGTTGGGAGATTACCTGTCTCGTTTCAAGGAAGAAGCACGCATAGATACAAACTTGGACAAGATCAAAGCCATGGGTTTCTTAACAGCAGGGCTAGATCCCGTAAAAGGTAAAAAACTCTGATCCTCTCTTTATGATTTTTCTCCTAAATCACATTAAATGATATCTATGTGGGGGGGGGGGGAATATACGGCGCAAGATGGAATCCATTGGGGATACAAGGAATCCCGAAGAGATGATCAGGGAAAACAAAGCAGCCGGTATGAAAGCTCCCGAGGGTCAAGAAATGACCAGAGGGACAACCAAAGAAATGATGACAGGAGAGAGACTGACTGAGGAACGCAAAGGCGAATAGATAGAGATTCGGCGACGTTCACCCCATTAAACGCGCCAATCTCAAAGATTCTCCATGAAATCAAAAACAAGCCTAGCTTCGTCCGGCCAGCCAAGTTGAAGGTTCCAGACCAAAAGAAAAACCAAGACAAGTACTGCGATTATCATCAGGATAAGGGGCACAACACAGATGAGTGCTACCATTTGAAGAAGCTAATTGAAAAAATGATAAAAGAAGGAGAACTAAACCAGTTTGTCAGGGACTTAAGAGACAAACGGGGACAAAAGGAGGATCAAGTGAATGAAATCGATGACAAAGAAAGGTATAGAGGAAAGGTGAAGACCATATCTTGGGGCATCTTGTTGGATCGGGATAACAAGAACGCGAGGAAAAGGTATGACCGACAGGTATACAATTTATACCAATTTGATTCGGCCAAACAACCCATGTCGATCACCTTTACGGAGGATGACTACGAGGATGTGATATGGCCACACGAAGACCCTTTAATTGTCAATCCTGTGATCGGACAAAACAAGATATGGAAAGTACTAGTTAATGGCGGGAGTTTGGCCAATGTGTTGTTCCATAGAACCTACTGCAAGATGAACCTGAGAGACGAACAACTGGAGCCCTGTCACGAGACACCTCCATATGGTTTCGGCGGACAGGCAGTCCCGATCGAAGGAACAATTACTTTGTCTGTTCTTTTGGGTAAATTGCCTTACACTATGAAAAAGCAGGTTAAGTTCTATGTCGTCCGGGTCGAAAGTCCCTATAATGCTATCTTGGGAAAACCTGCCCTGGCCACGTTCCAAGCAGTTTCGTTGATCCCTCACCTAAAGCTGAAGTTTCCAACGGAAAAAGGTGTGAAAGAGATGAGAGGCGAGCAAAAAAATTGCACGAATTATCATGTTCGAGGACCTAGAAAAGGAACATGAGTACGGGGAGCTCGATGGTGGTAAAAGAAAAAGAACCAAGGATGAACCCAGTGGGAGCAGACAGACCTTGAACATTGAGTTGGAAAAGTTCGGAGCAGACCTGTCATGCTCGATTGCCGAACCAGCAGCTGAGGTTGAAGAGGTGGAACAATATGCAGGATGCTCAGGAAAGATGGTTCGGATTGGCAAAAACATGGAACCTGACCTGAAAAAAAAGGTGATAGCCATCGTCCGGCAATACCATGACGTGTTTGCCTGGGGACCGGAGAACATGCCAGGGTTGGATCCCAAGACGGCAAAGCATTGTCTAAATGTGAAGCCCGAGGCAAAGCCCGTTCGGCAAAAAAAAAAAAGAACCTTCGCGCCCGAAAGACAAAAAGTGATCGAGGCCAAGGTAGAGAAGCTGCTGGAAGCAAAGTTTATAGAAGAAATCACCTACCCAGACTGGTTGGCGAACGTGGTTGTGGTGAAAAAGTCTAGCAACAAATGGAGGATGTGTGTGGACTACACGGACCTGAATAAAGCATGCCCGAAAGATCACTACCCCCTACCCAGTATTGACCAACTGATTGACGCCACGACAGGATATCATGTATTAAGTTTCCTTGATGCTTTTTCGGGATATCATCAAATTGCCATGAACAGGGAGGACATACCGAAGACTGTGTTCATCACGCCGAATTGGGCGAATACGACTTCAGGAAAAGTAGTTGTCTGGTCTATCGAATTGGGCGAATACGACTTGAAATACACATCGAGGACTGCAATTAAGGCCCAAGCCCTGGCTGATTTTGCGGTCGAATGCACATTCTCTAGACCGAAGGACTTCACCCCCGAGGAACAGCTCGTCCGGTCGCCGGGCAAATGGAAATTATTTGTTGACGGATTGGTGGCTGGAACAAAATGCGGAGCGGGGCTCATTCTGACTAGTCCTGACGGCTTTGAAATATGTCAAGTTATCATATTCGCTGTCTCCCTCACCAATAATGAGGCAGAATATGAAGCGTTGCTAACTGGAATGGAGTTGGCCAGGAACTTAGAAGCAAAACATTTGAGAGCATTCAGCGACTCAATGCTGGTGGTAAAATATTTTCTGGAGAATACGAACAAAGGGACCCTCGGACAAGAGCCTACGATGCTAAGGTAAAAGAAAAAACATTGGTGTTTGAATCTTTTGAACTGACTCAAATTGGCAGGGAAAATAACAATCGAGCAGACGCTCTCTCCCGGCTCGCTTCGGCGGAAACATAGAGCCTTACCGGTTCCATCTACCTAACTGAAGTGGGAACTCCATCAATTGAAAAAAAATGCATGGAAATCCATCAAGGCATAACATGGATGACCCCAATTAGGGCTTACGTTGAAAAGGGGATCCTTCCACTCGACCGAACCAAATCCCAGAAAATCAAATATCGGGCGGCAAGCTATACCATCATCAGCAACAAGCTTTACCAGAGGTCTGTCACCGAGCCGCTCCTTAGATGCTTAGATCCCGAAGAGCAGAAGCTCGCTCTAGAGACGGTCCATGAAGGGATTTGCGGAGAACATCTAGTAGGGAGGTCCCTCACCTTCAAAATTCCAAGGCAAGGTTTCTATTGGCCGACCTTGAGGGCTGACACTCACGACTATGCTAAGAAATGCAAACAATGTCAGTTATTCAGCACATTACCAAAACAGCCCCTGGAAGAAATGGCTTCGGTCCTTAGCCCGATTCCTTTCACCATGTGGGCCGTAGATATCGTGGGGATTCTCCCGACGAGAACCAAGCAAGCTAAGTACTGCATCGTAGCCATTAATTACATGACCAAATGGGTAGAAGCTCGTCCCTTAGCCTTAATCACCGAAGACGTGGCCAAAAATTTCATGTTGGAATAAGTGATTTTAAGGTTCGGGATCCCTAAAATCTGTGTATCGGACAATGGCACACAGTTCATCGATAATAAATTCAGGAAGTACCTTCACCATCTCGGCATTACATAAAATTTCATCTTAGTCGGGCATCCCCAAGGCAATGGAGCGATACAAGCAGCTAATAAGATAATTTTTGATGGGATAAAAAAGAGGCATGGAGAATCAAAAGGTTTATGGGCAGAAGAGCTCCCATGGGTTTTGTGGGCTTACCGAACAACTCCGAGGTCGTCCACAGGGGAAACCCCATTCAGACTAGCCTATGGAACGGACGCACTGATTCCCGTGGAAGTAGGTCTAGAATCCTACAGGACCGAAGTGTTTAACTTAGAAGACAACATTTTCGGCCTGAGGGAGAGTGTAGACTTGCTGGAGGAAGAAAGGGAAGTTGCCCACCAAAGGAATGTCAGGTACCAACTTCAGGCTGCTCAACATTACGACGCAGGTATCAAAAAATGGTCATTCCAAATCGGAGACTTAGTGCTGAGAGAACTGGCCACTTCTATGCCAACCAAACAGGGCAAGCTACAACCAAACTGGGAAGGCCCCTACAAGGTGGTTGAGGTCATTCGGCCTGGAACCTATAAACTAGAGGGGATGGATGGAAGCCCTATTAAGAACACTTGGCATGCCACACTCCTCCGCCTATTCTATCAATAAGATCGGTTGTGCTCGTCCTATCTATTTGCTTGGCCAACAAATTAATGAAAAACACCTAGGTTCATTTGTCATTTTATGCTTTATGCGCGTGCACTTTTACTTTTGGTGATGCCCCTAGATCCGGGGTCGGAGATCTAGGTCACCATGAGGTCCATTTTCCAATTAATTAACACTTATGCTTAATTATTAACCATTAGTTTTCACCTGCAGTGACCCCACAGTTCATATACACACACATGCACTGATTATAGTCTCAGAAACAATACACAACCACAGTAGATAATACGAAAATGGGGTTTAAGAGTTATTACAACCAAAAGTAATAAGTTCTGAATCCTGTTGCCACCGATACCCCTACATGGAGTTAGCGGAACAACTTACGTTTGTTCTTTGATAATATCTTACATGTGTCATACTTATAAATAAAGCGTACTAACAACAACTGTATGCTAATTCTGCTTAACCGCCCTACCTGAGGCATAGGTGCGAACATCCTACGGTACGCGTGGGCATTTCCTACCCGCTTCTTTGGTCCCTGACAGATGCGTGACATGCTGGGAATCTGTTGTGTTGTGATAAATAAAGAAAGCAAAAGTGAGCAAAAGCTCAACAATAAAATGTATTTTCAAAACATACTTTTATAACGTTTAAAACCTTTTCCAAATGTATACTTACACCAGTAATTCGTATTTTAAATATTCTTGCCAATCTAACGTATAGTTCGATTTCAATACCAGAAAGACAATTCAACACTGTCAACATTATTGGTTACTCAGCACCTAGGCTTTTGTTACAATGCTGCAACACAATTCCAAATGAAAGAAGGGGACTATTTCGGAGTACGCCCACAGTACACGATGATCAGTCGTATCGTACCGTGAAGTTTCTCTACTAGTAGATGGATGATCCTATCAGGCATCAACCTGCTGCATATGGGCAATATAAAATTTATCAGGCTGGATCAGCGTCACCCGACCTCTTACGCATACAGCGCGACATAAAAGGCCCTAATCATCAGGCTGGATCGGCGTCACCCGACCTCTTACGCAAACAGGGCGACATCAAAGGCCCTAACGCGCTTTATCTCCAGTCCCTTGAAGAATCCTATCCACATCTGGAATAATAGTAATTCATGTTCCACAACCGTTCTGCTTGTTGATAGGTTGGTTTGACAATTAACCTTTACTTCTGAAATTATTTGAGGAAGTAAAATTCGTAACGTGGGTTGACATTAGTCAACGATTTTTATTTATTCGAGAGTTTTTGATTGAAATCGGAACTTAGGAACAGTCAGAGTTTTTCAGTACTTATCAAACTTGAAAGCCCTAGCAATAGGGAAAATGATTTAAAATCACGAGTGCTTTTGATGAGCGAGGAAGTAAAATCATTTATACACTACCTAGAATGGATTCCCAATTTTTGATAAGTCAGAGAACACTTGCTCACGCTTTAGGGAAATTGTATAACTTCTAAAATATTATTTGGGAACCCCTAACTATTTTGAAATAATTTTCTTTAAGTCAGAAATATTTCAAATAATTAAGAAAGTCCTTAAATAATTTTTAAATAAGATTTAATGATTTTTAAATAATTTTAGAATATTTAATAAATATTTAAGTAATATTTATTAAATAATAATTAATTAATAAATCATTTTAAATGAATATTCAAAATGAATATTTATTTAATTTTAAATAATTATTTAAATAATATTAAAAATATTATTTAAATTATTCAAAATATAAAAATATTCAAATTATATTCATTCAAATATTTTTCAATCAGTACTTTGAAATAACTGTCGCCGGCGACCGCCGGGTTTTTATGACAGTTTCTATCGATAAAATAGCACCGACTCTCGATTCATAAGTCAATCATACGGATACGCTCTATCCTAAAGCCATCATATACCGGCTTATAATTAAAATATATAAACCTTTTACATATCAAATTCGATATATCAAACTTTACTTTTAGTCATTTCATTCAATCTGATATATCATGGCATAATACGAAAATACACAACATAACAGTTTTAAAAGCATGCTTGGTAAGTAAAGTCTAAGCCTCGAAAACTTGCCTGAGAGTGTTGAGGTGTGAGGGGCTTGGTTCCCGGGTCGAGTATCTATAACATTAACACAAATGCTTAAATAGCCTCGTAAGTTGTTTAACTATGAAAGCAAGATGACACTTTACCGATGTCATAACTAGCTATCATAAGGTTCAATATAAGTCCATGACATTCTCTAAGTACTTAAATCAAGATTTTTGTCCGTTTTTATCTCTCGACTTTATGTATTGGTCGATACGCTTAAAGATCCAAATTTCCAAGTTACCCGTTCTTGTGTTTTTACTTGCCCAACTTCGGCTTCCGTATTTTTATAAAATCGAAAAATCAAAATTTTTGCACGAAACCTTTTGGAGAGTTTTCCTTATTGTCCATTTTCTTTATCCTAAAAATTTCGTAGCTAATTATATTAAAAAAGGGGTCTAAGTATAGGTTTTAAATGGAAACATTTTTGCAGTTTAGTTTCTCGAGTCGCCGCTACGAAAACGCTTGTTTCTCTTAAATCATAAATCGTCTAGACTTGATTCATATATGGACACAAACTACAAGACATTATCTTTACTGTCATGGGTAGTGTTGTTCAATAAATCACATTTTTCAGTTCGTAATATTTCTCCAAATTAGGCCTAAGTGCACACGGACATTATAACGACTATAATTGTAACGTTTCCCGATTTTAATCGTGTTAAACTTATATACCAACACAATAAACCCACAAACCATCATCTATATACTAATTTCAGTGTATAAAATCAGGAAAATCACAACCCAAACCCACCACAATCAACAATATATCAAGATTCAACCAAACATACACCAAACTCCTTAAATCTAAAGATCTTGATCATCACTCTTCTTATACACATAAAGCTCAGATATATCATCAAGGGTAAGAGAGTTTATACCTTCTTGGAGCTCTTAGTAAGCTAATGCAAGCTTGGTTGCCCTTAAGAATGCTTGTCCAAAGCTTATAAGCCTTAATCTTTAAAGAAAAATCAAGAACAAAGTTGATGATTACTATTCAGCACTTTTCATACTCAAATTCTACAATTTATTTAACCTATCAAAACACCATGGGTGAGGCTAGAATTTTTATGTGGACTTAATAGAAGTATAAGGAAGCCTTGGGAATTTTCTTGTGATTTTATAAGGCCTTAAGCTTGGAGCTTGAACTCATTTTCCTCCTTGCTTTTTCTTGGGGCGAAATGAAGAAAAAATGGGGGTGTAAATGGCCTTTTTCTTTTGTTCTTTGTCAAGTGATGTGTAAAATGATATGTATACATATATGGAGTGTATAATGCAGCCTCTTTGGTGATCAAAGTCCATCCAAGTACATCATAAAGTAAGATTTTAAGGAAATCCACACACTTGTTCCTTGTTTTAAGGAATGATGTTCCTAACCAATTCCATTAGTTTGTAACTTGCTTGGTTGACATCCAACTTGTTTAGTTTGCATGGATTTGCATGCCTTTCATGGCTAATGCACTTATTTATGTGCCAACTTATGCCTTTTGTCCAATTTCCTTAGGCAAGTTCGATTATTTTTCGAAAACGTTTCGTAGTGCATTCCTCGTTTAGACAATCCCTTCCATTACTATTATTTGAACTTTAATAAACTTGTGGAATCCTAATCCTTATAATTTCCTTGGTGTAATATGACTTTCGTATTCGTGGATCGCCCATAAAATNNAAAACTAACATCATTTGCATACACTCATTTTCCATATAGAGTCGTATTGTAACCTCGAAATCTTGATTTTCGTACTTGTATATAGTGTGGTCGCAAAAATTTCATTAAGCAGCATACTTACTATTCATCGTAGTCTTTTACAATTGATCCAAAAATCTAGGTTATTACACTTTCAATGAGTACGATATGCAAAGTTGGCAAACAAAAAGGGTTTATCCAGGGGAGTAACCTCATCAGGATAAACCCCATTGTTTGCCCGACCGAGCCTTTAAGGCCTCATGCCACTGCTTCGGTAAGGGGGCAACAAACTGTAACAGCCCGGCTTTTCGGACTATTAATTCTAAATCAAAACTAAAACAAACTATAATTTATTAATCCAGAAATCTATTACAAACGTGACTATTACAAAAGCGCGGCTAATGGAAGTCCAAAAGTTAGTCTACTCCGATCATAAGGTCCTCGAACTCCAATGCTATCCAACTCAAATCTTACACTGAACCTGAAATATTAAAAGAATGAGCGGCGAAACCCAGCAAGCAACTACCTTCCAACGGCTCAAAATAATATTTTATCTTTTTCAAAATCACAGTTTAGAAATGTAACACATAACAAAGATCACATTTATATTCGATAACAAATATGTCAAATATGCAAACATATATACCCTATAATTCACATAATCGAAATTCTTAATACGACGAATTTACTACGAATTTTACAAGATTGTTGATTTGTGTGTATATAACCCTACGAATTTTAACAATACAGAGGGAGAAGACGAATATATAGCGATAAAAAACTCTTAACACCTGGCCTACTAATTAACCGTATTAAAACCTGATCTAAATTTTAAGCCCATTGATCTAATTAAAATTTAAATCCTAATCATTATTCAATTTTAATTCTTTTTATTCTAATTTCAATTATTATTATTATTCTAAAAATTACGGGATATTACACAAACCGACAAAACTAATCTTACTGAAACACATGTTTTCGCCTTTAAATGCTGGGGAACGAAAGCATAAAATAAAATATGCTAATGCAGAAAAAACGTTGTCGAAGAAAGCATGAAATAAAATATGCCAAGACAGAAAAAACGTTGCCAAATAAGCATAGAATAAAATATGCCAAGGCAGAAAAAATGGTGTCGAAGAAGCATAAATAAAATATGCCAAGGCAGAAAAAGCACTGCCGAAGAAAGCACGAAATAAAATATACCAAGGCAGAAAACATGTTGTCAGAGAAAGCATAAAATAAAACGTGTTAAGGTAGAAGTAGCAATGCCAAACAAAGCACAAGAAATAATGATGTGCTAAGGCAAATAAAAGGGGAAATTATGATGTGCTAAGGCAAATAAAAGCCTTTGAAGTACCCTCCAAAGGCTCATTTGTGGTCGGAGGATTTTTCTTTGCTCTCAAGGCCTCAACAAGAAGCTCAGTAGCCCTCTGCTCATCCGCCTTTTTTTTCTTGCGCTCAATCATCTCTGCTCTAGTAGACACTGCAAGAAAAGTCAAAGGAAAAAGGAAATGAGTCAGAAAATGTAGCCGAAGCGACAATTAAAACATGAGATATAAGCAGGAATAATGAAGAAATACAAGGAAAAAATCCTATCATATTACAGTTACCCCATAGGCCGAAAAGCCAATCCATATCGCAGCTTTGAGTCAGGGCGACCTTGGGGATTTTCAGATCCACCAGCTTGGCGTACTGCCGAGCCTCCTCCTCTTAAAGATTCGGCATCAGCAACTTGGTCGGTTCGACCTCCCGCCAGACGCGGAACTCTACCGACTTAGGTCCCGCCAGATAGCACCAATGAGTGTGGCTTTTCTTTTTACTGGAGTTGGTAAAGCACCAATCTGAACGGCCGCTACGCCAATCGATGTTATAAAATTCTCGGCTCTTCGGATTCCTTCGGAAGTCATAGTGGAACCAAAAAAGCTGAGTAGCTGGCTGGATTCGCGCTTGCAGGCACCTATGCTGAAAGGTGTTGATGTGTATGAAGCCGTTCGGATCCATCTGGCCGAAGGCAATATTCATTTGTCTAAACAAGTTCTTGAGAAGCTAGAGAAGAGCGACCCTGAATTCACACTTAAAGGCCGCCTCAGATAATCTGATAGTGGCATCGCCGAAGCTACCCGGGACATGAATGGTTCGATATATTCGGTCATCCTCTTCGGCGGGTAGAGGTGATAGATGCTTCGAGGTATGTGAAAGGTGGAGTAAAACCCCTCTATCCCTAAAGCGGGCAGGCCCCGTAGGGATTGAAGATCCTGCCGAGGGACCAACCTCTGGGGTCGACCGATCCATGCCCTGGATTTGCAAATGAGAGCTGTTAGCCATGTACTCGGGACAAGAAGCGAATAAGAATGTAAAGAAAAAGAAGGCCGAGTACAGCGGGCCCAGATCGGTCGGCTCAAGCGATAAGGGAAAAAGCCCAAGGGTCGGTTCCCGAATGATGTTCTTAGGATAAAACGTCCCGAAGAACGTTCTTACCAAGAACACCTCCACATACCATCTTTAAACCCAGGAGAGCCCCCTTAGAACAGAAATGTCGCTTGGGGAACAAATGGACTGATGCGAAATACTACAACCAAGGAGAATCCGAGTAGACTGGGGACTAATTTATATACTGTCCTAGGTTTATCAGTGTATATCATGCTTGTAGTGCGCGTGAAAATGTGCAAAGATAAGCATAAAACACTATGAGCATTATCAAAACAAGTATACAAATGAAATAGGGAGAAAAAGTGTCCAAAACTTACCGCTGTTAAGGATTTGCTTTGCTGGAATTGGATGGCGTGGAAATCTTGAATCAACGTTACCCGTGATCGCGAGTTTGGAGTCCTTTTGAAGAGAGCGTTTTGCGGTGTTCTGGAGTAAGAGAAATGTGGAAATGGGTTTGTCTCTCAACTGTTACTCATATATATACCTGTTTGGGAAAGGACAAAACCATACCAAGGGGCGCCTCGAGTAATGAACCAGTGGCTTGAAATCAAGGGTTGAGATTAAAAACGCTTGATATTCTAAGGCCAAGATTTGTTCCCTGTGTCAGAGGGGGACAACTGTCCACATTTATGACAGCGCGGAATCTCAAGCGTTTTAGATAGAGAGGAAGGAATGATCGGCGTTCTGGCTTTTACTCGGCCAATTACTTTGTATTCTTCGATCAGGCAACACCAGCCCGAAGAATTGGGACATGTTAGGGGTAATTGTCTAAGCCCATATACGTTTGGACCGAAGAGGCCTACCGGCTTACATGGGCCAAATGGTTCAATCAGACGAAGCCCAAAGAGAAAAGCCCTGTAAGAGCTCACATGGAGAGTGGAGGAGACGTGGTCCAAATAATCACAACGTTCTCCCCACGTGCCCCATTATCGTCAACGGACGAACAGAGAATAAAGGGCAGGTTCGAATACACTTAATTCATTCACACACATAAGAACTTAGAGCTTTTGTATTCACAAACCTACTTCGTCCAGATTTATTTTCATATCGGAGGTGAATTGGAGGGACAATCCTTCGCACTTTCTTGCCTGCAGACAAGCCGAGCGAAGGAGGTTCTGTAATTGGATCAGCAATTACTAGCCTAATGTCTACCGCATTTGTGTGCATTCAGCTGGTAAAAGGTGACTTGCATTTTTCATCATCACTCGTCCAGAAACTAAAAGTCCACTAATCCAATTTATGTACTTTTTTTTTTAAAAAAAATTTATCTAATTTTAACCTTTGTTAAGTTAAATTAATTAAATTTTTTAACTGCATATAGTAAATTTATTTTTTATAATTTTAAAAAATTAAGAAATATATTTTAACGAACATTATATATTTTTTTATTAATATAATTTTTAAATTTTTCCTCAATAATATAATATATGTAATCTTGGACAAAATTTCGGTCAATTTAATCTAGGATAAGTGAAAAGTGGATAAACATTTTGAAAAAAAAAATAATATTTGACACGTAGGTCAAGCATTTGAACTCTACATGGTTGAAAAAGACAATTGCTAATCGAAATATGGATATAAATTATACTACACTCGTTTTTTTTTTTTTTAAGAATATCATACCACACTCTTAAAAATTTTATAATTTATATCAATATAAAAAGAGTAAATTTAATATTAATCATATTCAAAACTTACATATTTTGATTTTGTAATCAGAAATATATACGTAACGTGTTTGATATAAATATTTGATACATAAAAAATGTTAGAAAAGGCTGTCCATTCATAACAAGTGACATAGCTAAGAAGAATAGGTGTAAAAAAGTAGAAATGGCGACATTTTGTAATCTTCCTATCTACACACCTCATCGTGTCTTGTTCACATTACTAATTTACTCGTACTCGTATCACATTCTTTCTTATTCATATTTATCTGTCGGTCGAGAAAAGTTGGTGGAAAAGATTATTTGCATTACATGAATTAAGAAAATGATGTGGGGTATTTATTGTGCAGGACAACATTATTACTGTTAGATTGAGTATTTGAGTTCATGTTTTTCTCACTGGAACAGAAAGATTATAGTTTACTTCTTCCCTGTGGTACAATCCTGATGTAATCTTATCTCATTCGTGTCCAAGTGATTGTTGTAGTGCAAATATTTTTATTTTTTTTTCAGAATGACTGTAATGCAAAACTCAACCTTTGTTGAGGTGGGGTCTGATTATTTTCTGACACCATTACATTTCATTTCTTTGTCAGCCAGCCAGTTTTCTTGTACTAATCAATCTTTTGCTGAATTTCAGTTTCACACTCTGTCTTACTTTAATAATTTTTTCTATACTAACATTTTGCTTACCAATTCTAGTGGGCACTAGTATTGTACTACTACTACAACTATTCATATTAATAAATGTGGTTTGCTGTGTTATCATTTTTCATCAATCTTGTCACTCTTATGTGGTTGGTCTACTAGTGATTGAGCTTTCTTGGTACTCACAATTATTATTTTTGTGGGGTCTTATTCTCATTCTCATTAGATTTTGGATCTGGGTTTTTTGCAGGTTTGTATTATGTAACAGTAGTACTCTGCACGGAGTGAGAGTTCAGCTACCTTAATTTGAGGGATATTATATTCACATACTAATTTGTAGCTACAGATAGCGATGGCAGGTGGTGGAGGTAAAGCAGAAGAACCAGGACCTCACCCCCCTAAAGACCAGCTTCCTAATGTTTCTTACTGTATCACTAGTCCTCCCCCATGGCGTTAGTCTCTCTCTCTCTCTCTCTCTCTCTCTCTCTCTCTCTC
>PHNY01300143.1:15507-27976 GCA_003724115.2 Anethum foeniculum
ATTGTTATGAAGTTTCTTCAGTTTCAGGATATATTCTGTTGTTTATGTTTATAAGAATTTTAGTTTTTGTGTGTATACTTTATGTAAGACTGTCTGATTCTGATGTTGTTTTTAATTAAAGTTATGTTGGGTAGTTCTGGCTTCAGATTCTTCTTAATATTGTTGCTTTAATATTCTACTAAAAGCTACTTTCTTGTAGAATATCCTTTAATTGTGACTTTCTGTCCATGCGTATTTATGTAGTCATGTAAAACATGTTTGGAAGAACTAGAGGCCGAGTTCATCTACAGAATAACAAGGATTAAAATATATAAGTATAAGTTTTTAAGTGAGGAAGTAAAACCCATTTGCTCTCTATCTTCTTAATTCATTTAAAGAATTCAAGTGTATCCTGGATTATTTTATTTGAAAGGCAAGTATGGTTTTGACATGCCTTTACCCAGACACTCAGACAAACATGCCTGCACCGAACCTCGAGTTTTGGTATGAGCTATGCTAAAATGCTAGTTTCATAGTCATCTCACTCTATATTAAGGATATTTACTACACTGCAGTTTTAATTTTTTGAATTATATCTTGATATATTATGTACAAGGTCACCTTGTGATATGATAAGGGAGTTCAACTCTGCAATGGGTTTTGTTCGGTAGATTAATTTTGTGACTGCCATGATGCAGCGGAGGCTATTCTTCTTGGATTCCAGCATTTCATAGTAATGCTTGCTACAACAGTTATAATTCCTACTGCTCTTGTTCCCCAAATGGGGGGTGGAAACGTAAGGAGAACTATGAATGGAACTCTGTTTATAAATTTTTCCTTTCAGGATCTTTCTCTAGTTGTGATGTTCACTAATTTAACTGATATCAGAATTGTCATTTTTGCAGGAGGAGAAAGCCAAAGTTGTTCAAACAGTACTCCTTGTAGCTGGGATAAACACATTGCTACAAACCACGTTTGGGAGTAGATTACCAGCTGTAATTGGAGGATCGTATACCTTTGTTGCACCAACAATATCAATTATCCTGTCTGGTAGATGGAGTGACCAGGATCCAGTAGCGGTTGGTGAAACTTGTTTCTTGATCCATCTGATTCCTTTTTCTTTATTTTCTGGAGCTTGATTACCACATTGTATCATGTAATACCTCAATATCTTAGTAACTTAAGAAACGGATATTATGCTGCTCCATTGATAACCAGGCAGATAAGAATATCATAACTAGGGTCATATTTTAATATATCCTCACATAATTCTTATATTATTGAGGAAAAATGCTAAATGTAATATATTTATGCACTTCATGATGCTTGGTCCTGTAAATGTGATTGTTTATTTTATTGTTTTCTCAGAGATTTAAGAAGATAATGAGGGCTGTCCAAGGCGCACTTATAATTGCTTCAACACTTCAAATTGTCCTGGGTTTTAGTGGTCTTTGGCGTAATGTTACAAGGTGACTTGGCTGTCAACACTGACATTCATCCAGTTTGCTTATAGTCTTGGTTAATGCACTTCTATTCTAGACCTGCCTGGTCTAGACTTATTAAAGCATTAAATGAATTATATACATGACTGCCACAAACTGACAAAAGCTACCAGCACAATTACCATAATGCAACTTCGAATGCTTTATCCGCAATCACTCTGTTTCGAGTAACCAGTTTAATACTTTAATTTGCAAAATATGGTTTTTGGTAGTTTTGTGTTTGTTATCTTATTTCTTGTTATATTTTCTTGGAAGGTTCTTGAGTCCACTCTCAGCTGTTCCATTGGTTGCTCTTACTGGTTTTGGACTATATGAGTTTGGGTTCCCTGGTGTAAGTTGTACATACACCTGTGTTGTGTTTGCTCACTACATTAGACTACTCATGCTCTTGTGAGTCCATATGTGGACTCATTCTCCACATATTAGTTTGTGGCTCTGAACTTTTGAAAGGTGTATTAGGTTGCCAAATGTGTTGAAATTGGACTGCCGGAGCTTATCATTTTGATTATATTTTCTCAGGTGATATATATATTTATTTATTTATGTACTTGCTGTAATTTCTTGCTCTACATTTTTCGAACAGATTAACTGAGTATACTTGTCTCCACTACTTGATATTTTCAGTATTTTCCTCATATTATAAAACCGGGAAAACACATATTTGATCGCTTTGCTGTTTTATTCTCGGTGGTGATTGTATGGATATATGCTCACCTACTTACCGTGGGTGGAGCCTATAATGACACGTCACCGAGTACACAAACAAGCTGTCGTACTGATCGTGCTGGGCTTATCGGAGGAGCTCCATGGTAAGAACATTTTGTTCTCAATTTGCATGCATTATTGAGGTAATATCAAACATTACTGATAATAATCTCAACGTTGTATCTTTCCGGCCTCTGGATGCATCAACATCTATGCTGTGATTGCACCAGCATCTTCTCTTGTAATTAATGTAGTTTTTTGAAATAACAAAAGTTTAAACATTTTGTTCTTCGGTACAACTTTATGCAAGTTTTCATTCGTCAATTTGTTCAGACATCAATGCTTACGTCTGGTGAATCTTTTACACATCTTAAACATGAGACTGAGCTTACTTGGATTAGTTTAGAAAAGGCTGTAGTATGTAAAGTATTCAGCTATCGTCGTTATAATGGACAGCTCTCTGTATTTGTAGGATAAGAGTTCCATATCCATTTCAATGGGGAGCACCTTCATTTGATGCGGGTGAAGCTTTTGCTATGATGATGGCTACATTTGTTGCTCTTGTAGAGGTCTGTAACTCTGTATAATTTAAAAATCCTTTTAAAAAGCTGCAATATATATTTCAGAAAATATATAAGAACATGTATAATATTCATTAACATATACTTGTAATCAAGTTATATGTTCTTATATAGTCAAAATACATATACATGCAGCAGACATGATCTTCTTGGTTTGATGATAACGTGAATCCTGCCACCCTAGCATTACCTGAAAATGAATCTTTACAAAAGTATTTAATTCGTCATTATTGACTTCAACATCCTTTTTATTGGTATATGCAGTCCACTGGTGGCTTTATTGCAGTAGCACGATATGCAAGTGCGACTCACTTGCCCCCTTCTATTCTTAGCCGTGGTGTGGGTTGGCAGGTAAATTATCGACCTTATGATTTCAAATTTTACTGAATTTTCATTTGCTTAAATAATTTCCATGTAGCATTTATGTCCTCAGGTCTCCACCTATGCACACATAAATAGCGCAAAGATCTACAGGCATTATATCCTCTATATAATTAGCATAAGGGAGTTATTACTTATTGTGGTTTGGTTGTCAGTGTATATTTGTCATTTCAGAAGTAGTATAATTAAGAGAAGGAGATTAAGGTTTAATCTTTTGCAAGTTCATCTATTAACTTAATATTATTGTTAAAGAAAAATAACTTTAACTTTCTTATATCTTATATATAGTTAGTATAGGGGAGTTAATCGGGAAGCCGTGCATTGCAAGGGTTAATAGCTAGTACTTAAAATGAACTGTTTAAGAACATAAGAGTTTGGCAACAAGTATCATGTTTTACTTTAAAGAGGTGAACATATTAGGGCTATCAGCTATGTTAGACCTTTGCTGAGAAACATGATATAGTACGTAATCTTGTGACACTTTCCGAGGTGCAATGTCCCAGACAATACATCCGCAATGTAAAACAGATAATGACTTAAGCTGGAGCTAGGATAAGCACACTCTTTGACCACAACACTCCTTTTAAAAAAAAAAACCTGAGGACCACACATGATATGCGGGTTACTCTTTAATAATCTTGGTACTGAAAGCTTTGTAATTTATCAGGGAATTGGAATTTTGTTATCGGGGATATTTGGGACTGGAAATGGATCTTCAGTATCTATGTAAGCCACCTCACAACTTGACAACCTTTTCCCTGCATGACCATGTTTATAATGATTGACTATGGACACCATATATTTATTAGTCGAGGCGTGTTTTGTCTGCAGCGAGAATGCTGGTCTTTTAGCATTAACTCGGGTGGGCAGTCGAAGAGTTGTACAGATATCTGCTTGCTTTATGATCTTCTTTTCCATCCTAGGTAAGCTTCTTTGTTTATGTCAAAATTTATAACTTCTGTTTTCTATGAGCAGTTTCTGTTTATAACTTGTCAAGCGCATTTACAATGATCCTGCAGGAAAATTTGGGGCAGTATTCGCTTCTATCCCATCGCCAATATTTGCTGCACTGTATTGTCTTTTCTTTGCTTATGTTGGTAGGTTCAAAGTACAGAAAAAGTGACGGTGATGTGTTTAAGATTTATTTTCTGCAATCTAGAAATATTGATGGTCAATCTTCCAATCATGTTGTGCAGGTGGGGTGGGTTTGAGTTTCCTTCAATTCTGTAACCTTAACAGTTTCAGGACAAAATTCATCCTTGGCTTCTCAATATTTTTGGGATTCTCCATTGCCCAATACTTCAACGAGTATACCGCAATAAAAGGCTATGGTCCTGTTCACACGTCTGGGAGATGGGTAGGAATTAAAATATCTTTACTAAGATTTTTGATTTGCAGTTCCTAAAGTCTCTGAGATACTGAAAAATTATTTTTCTTTTGATTCGGCAGTTCAACGACATCGTAAATGTCCCATTCCAGTCTGAAGCTTTCATTGCTGGTATTGTAGCATATTTCCTCGATAACACATTACATAAAAAGGATAGTTCAATCAGAAAAGACAGAGGTAAACACTGGTGGGACAAGTTCCGGTCCTATAAGACTGATGTACGAAGTGAGGAATTCTATTCACTACCCTTCAATCTCAATAAATATTTTCCGTCTGTTTGATTCACCTAATGCCAATTTAGAAGGATGACTAGTAGTCTGATCTGCACTGCCACTGGCTGTTCCTTCTAAATCACCATTTTATGAAAACTAATGATCGGATTCACACTGCCTGCCCCCATATCTTGCCATAGCTCCTGAAGCTACTTATAGTTATCTAATTCACAATGGTTGTTCCCTAAATTGATGTATCTAATTATCTATAGCATTTTAAATCAGCATGAATATTAATGCAATGTGATTAACAAATATGTTTATTGTTTGCATTCCTGTAAATTATAAATAAATGATATAGATGATGAAGTTGCAAGAAGCAATTATGCTGCAGCCAATTCTTCACATTTACGAGCATCTTTGCTGCAGAAATTCTATTAAAAATTTACAATATTGCGTCTTTCAAATCTGCTTTTGGGGATATGGTATGTTTCTAAAAGAAGCTAATGAGAAGAATTCTGTAACTGGATTGCTGAGACTTGTGATTAAAATCTTTGTACATGAGTTTCATTAAGTTTCTCTGCAAGCAGGGTAAATACGAAGCAGTCTCTCTAGTTCTAACGTCTGTATTTGTCTTATCCTCGTGACCATAGCAGTGGGACTACGAGATATACCGGTTACATATGGTTTGGTTTCTATTGATAACTTGAATCTTTTGGTTTTTTCATGTGGAGATTGATGTTAGGAGGTGAATCAATGTTTCTTTTGCCTTTAACATCTCATTGATCTGAATCCACTTCAAATTTTCTAGATTCCCAATCTAAACAAAAACATTTCTTATCGTTGAATGATTGCGAAAAGATGATATACTGTGTGATGCATGAGTCCAAGAATGCCCGGTTATGGAATAAAAATGAAAAGCTGCAACTCTGACTTCTGATACACATACAGGTTTGCATCAAGATAAGCTCTCTGTGAGAAGTTAAAGATAAAGACCATACACCGTGTTACAAGGTCTTTTAGACCTACTCAATCTGAAAAGGGTACCATTAAATTCTGAACAAAAGGCAGCCACCCACTCCTGTAGCATGTGGTGCAATCTTCAAAGTCCATAAAATCTAAAATCTTGGGAATTGTCAAATCTCTAGTAAAAGGGGATGTAAATTTATTGAGACTTTAACTCAATTATCACAACAATTGTGGATACATGGAGTTTTCAGTTTTTATGATGGCTTTTTATCTACACAATTATATTGACCATGACCTGCTAAATATTAGATATTAGTAGTACTAGTATCCTGTCTATCACAGTCAATACAGTTCGCATTAACAATGTAATATGGTATAAACTGGATTGAAATACTGGCATTATCATAGCCACTCCTCAAGATATGCCAAAATGTCTCTGTTTTGAAAGAGATACATGATCATTTTTCTCAGTTAAGTTGTGGTATGACAATTTTACGGAATTATTATTTCTTTATATATATATATATAAATATATATAAATCAAACATACTCACACGACCGCCTCTACAAATTTTGAACCCTCGATCATCCGTAAAAAGAGTGGGGAAATATCGTTGCAACAAAGAATCACAGGTGAGAAAAATGAAGTAAAGTACCAGACAAGTATTTGATGGTAACTAGCCTTGAAAGACTCTTTAAGAATGGGGGAAACAGTAGGCGGTTGCTAGGGCTATTGTGTCTGATACGAGGAACATGAGATATACTAAGAAAAACAAGTACTAGTAGAGGTTACAAGAACCCTAAACGTAATAATAATCATTTTATTTTCGGGCAACTGGGGACAGATCTTAAAGGGGTTTTGACTTTGAGGTTCATTACCCTATGTATCACGAAGAACTACACTTGTCTAAATGTTCAACTACTTGATTTAAAAATGTAAAAACAAAATCTTTTGTCAATTTTTTATTAAATTTGTGAGGAACATCACCCGTCAGTCTTTAGAGCCAACTGATTATTGAGCATGCTTAACAAATTTTAGTACTTCAATCTAAGATACACATGTAATTTCCACACCAAGTTCATTTTTTTTTTTTGTTAACCAGTTGTCCGGTCCCGACTAATGTAAATGTTTGATGACGTTAGCACAGCAACCCATCCTCGTTAGACCTCTATTAAATCTGAGTGTTATCCTATAATCGAATCTGATATCTCGAACCTGATATCTTGAGATAGTAAGCCCCTTGTTGTCATTTACTATCTGTCCATTCGAGTCTTGCAACTGAAACAAAAATTCTACCAAGAACAGGTTGCAATCTAGTAATATTCGCAACTTAGCTGATCTCTTACCAAATAAAAATTAAAAATATGAAACTGCATTCATGCATAATTTTCTTTTCCATAATAAAAAATGCACACATAGTACACTAATTAGGATTATCTGAACCATTTGGCCAATGAAATGGGAGCAAAAAGAATGAAAGCAGTTAGTGAGTGTTTGATGAAGTCTATATCAAAGTACATAAGTTTTGACTGATGTTAACATTAATCTTAAGAATAATATATGGTGCTTGCTAATAATTTAAGTTGAAATATGGACCAAAAAACCAATAAAATTATTCACATTACCACATTTTGATTTACATGTTTTGTCTTTTGGAGATGCAAAGTAAAGCACTCAAGCTGTAAGTGTTGTTTGTTTGTGATCCTACTTTGTAATGTTTTTTTTTGATCCTACCAACCAAACATGAAATATTATATCGTTTTCTCTTATCTTTAGTATCTTTACTTACTGTACGTATTTATTTATAATATAACTTCATATTTATATTAATTTTTTTCTAAAAAAATTAACATTTGAATTTTAATTCAAACAAAAAAAAATTTATAAATAAATTACGGAAACATACTTTATATTTGTCTTAATATGTGTGCCGAACATTAAAAAAACATGTGGGACGGAGATAGTATTATTTTGTTAAATAAGTATCACTTTTACCTTTTACTGTAATTAAAAAATATAATTATGTACTCATTTTTGATTTAATATTTTATGATAAATAAAAAACTGAAATTTTATGTTTTATATAATAAACTTTTAAGCCTTTTTAACAGTTGTTCGATATACGCAGCATTCTAAAAATTCTCGATTTGTTAAAACAATTTTAATCATCCCTGATTAAATTTTATAGAATTTGTTTACCAATTTTATTTATAAAATTCAATATGAATTATGAATTATTTTTAATGAATGTATGTTATAGTAAATAAGACTAACATGTTAAATATTATTATAATACTATAATAATATAGTAAATAATACTAACATGTATATTTTTAGATTTTATGTAGAAAAAATTGGATTCTTATCTGGACTTTTTCACAAATTCAAACTTTATATGGTTTTTTTAATATACCAATATTTTTAAATTTTATTAAAAATATTATATAACTTTAGATTTTATATAGAAAAGCAAAGTTTTTTACTGGGTCGAATCGGGGCTTTCATCCGTACCTTTGAAAATCCGGACTTTTATTCAAATTAAACCGAAATTTTATACGGACTTTCTTAAATTTAGACTTTTACTTGGATTATACTTTTTTCTGGACGACTTTTTTTAAGATCAGACCGATTCCAGGTAGGGCCGTAAACGAACTGAGCTGAGCCGAGTTTTTCCCCTAATGAGCCGAGCTTTCTTATCGCACAATAAAAGTGTTCGAGCTCGAACTCTTTAATGAACTGAGCCGAACTCGAGTTTTTATCGAACAAAAATAAGTCGAGCCGAACTCGAGCCTTTAACATACAGCTAGTGAACATTAACATTTAATATTAAAAAAAAGGTTAAAACTCACTCGTACTAACTTATTATCAGTTTCGACATAACATAAACTCAAATTTTAATTTACTATCCTCAAATGATTTAAAAGATTTGTGGATTAAATATTTGGGTGTAATTTTAAACTTAAAATGTTAGGAAGATTATGAAGAATCGGGATATATGTATATTTTTTCGAGTTTTAACGAGCTGAGCTCGAGCCGCACATGCTAATACTTGGCTTAAGCTCGTTAATTTAACAAACACATTTTCAAACTTGAACTCGAGCTCGAGTTCTTAATGAACTAAGCTGAATCGACCCTAATCGAGTCGAGATTGAGCTTACTCACGAACAGTTTGATTCATTTACATCCCTAGTTCCGGATTTTGAAATTTTTTTTACATCCGTAAAGAGGAGGATGGATGTATAGAGTTAGAGCATCTCTCGAGAAGGATTATCGGGTACGTTGGCGCCCTTGTATTGGAGTTATCGGATGTCAATTAGAGTCAAGTGAGGTGGCATTGGGTATCAACTTCGGTTGACAAAAGTTGGCATCTCAGAGCATCTCCATTGGTGGGACCCTTGAAGGGTGGTCAAATTTGCCTCCTAGCCCAAAATATTTATTTTGATATTCTTTCTTTTCAACAACATTTTCGTACTATTTTTTCACAAAACACTCCAATGATTGGTACCCTTAAATGTCTACTTCACTAACTTTACGGAAAAAAAATGTATAATATAACTATATTAGAGAATAATAATTTATTCATCACTGGGACCACAAAATGAAGTTGGCAATCTAGTTTATGGGATGTAACTTTTGGCACCCATGTCACCTCACTTAAGCCATCTCCAGCAGTTGTGATCCCAAAATCTAAATTTGGATCATCAACTGATCCAAACTTTATTCCAAATTTCTGATGAACTCCAGCAGTGATCCAGATTTATTGCTCCACATTACTTTCTATATATTATATTACATAATATTTATATTAAACTGTCTAATCTTAAGTTTAATTATTTAATACATGTGAAAAACATTAAAATTGAATCCTCAATTAAAGAAAAACTCATTAAGTAATTGATTATTATTAATTAAGTATTATTAATTACATAGGATTATTAATTAAGTAATTAAAAAAGTCACAAATTAATTTTGAATCGAATAAACTAAAATATATAAATAACTACATCATTAGTTTATATTAAATAAAATTTGGATAAGTGAATAGTATTGATCCAAATTTGGATCAATACAATTCACTGATCCAAATTTGGATCACTGGAGAAGAATTTGGAGTAAAATGTCCTAAATTTGAATTTTTGGAGCTGGAGAAGAATTTGGGGTAAAATGTCCTAAATTTGAATTTTTGAAGCATTGATGCACTTGCACTTAGCACCCCAATGGTAGGTGTCCCTACGACTTAGAGCAATTCCAACAGAGTCTTAGCCTATTCCTTATATTTAATATAAAATATTGGACCTTAGTAATTTAGGATATGGGTAAATGTTTTGAACTCCAACAATGTTGCTTATTCTCATTCCCTATTTTATATTATATTATTAAAAGTACCATCTATACACTATATGATAGAGAGAGAAAGAAAGTGTTTTAATATTTTATTATTAAATAAAATTTAGCACATGCTTAGAAGAAGGTGGTGGTTACCTATTTATAAGTAATGGAGAGAGGATCTTAGTGAAATAAGGATTCACTAGGATTCTGTTGGAGCACCATTTTGTCAACTCATTCCTTAAATTAGGACTTAGGATGACAAATAGCTAACCTGTTGGAGTTGCTCTTAAATGATGTGTTAATAAGGGTGCCAAGTCACATCATATCACGTGACGTTGACACTCTTATTTGCACTCATTATTAGAATTGTTCTCATAAAATAGGATGTTAACCTTCTACGTGGATCTCAATAAAAAATTAATACTATTTCTTTGATATTTTATTATAAAAATATTTTAAGAATAGAATAAATTAGGGAAGTTGACTTAGGTGGTCAATTTGATGTATTTTTTTTTAAAAAAAAATACCAAAACTAATGTGAAAAAATATTTTTTATTATACGGTAAAATTAGCACTGAAGGATGCCAACCATGCTGTTAGAGATACACATGCAACACTCGAGTTGTTTGGTGCATGACTGCATGGTGATGGAACAACTAACCAGACCAATCATTCACTTGGTGCATCTACTTATATCTACATCTAAGACCAAGGATTAGTAAGTCAAGTTTGAATCTAGTGGGTTGATTTCTTTAAACTTTTCATCCAGCTGTTTAAACTGCCATAAACTATGTGTAATTATTTAAGATAAATAGGCAGTCAAATCAAATGATACACGACCACACGGGCACATACACATACTTATTTAAATTAATACTAGCTCCGTTTCCCTCATTTCTTTACAGTTTTTTTCGATGGTTGACACGTATTTTAAGGCTACTATAAAATACAGTTTCATAATTTATTTTTAATTTTTTTTTCTTGTATAAAAATTTAAACATTCTATTTTTATTTAGAAAAAAAAATTTAAAAAAAAATTAGAAAATAATACTTTATAGAAACTTTAAAATGCGTGCTGAGTCCCGTTCCCCGATATAAAGAATTGGGTGGGACGGAAGGAGTACTAATCATCATCATGAATTGCAGAATTAGCGTGGGTGATTATAGCCGAGTGTATATGTACGGTGCTATGAAGTAACGCATACCTCTTCTGACTATCACTACCGCATTAGATGCATTAGATTATTGTACTGGGGGCTTTTTGACATGTTTATAAATCAGCTTATTGATTTATAAGCCCCTAAGTACTTATCGATGAGTGTTTGTCAGCTCAATTTATAAGTCGAATTTACAATTTATAAGTTGATAAGTTGAATATTGATAACGACGTACTTTTTCTCAAATTTATTTTGATTTTTTATTTTTTTATAAATTTTAGTTTTTAAATATATGTTTTAAAATGTTAATGTAACTTATAATTCACGAACTAAGATAATTATATTTAAAAATTATTTATTTTAGTTCATTTAAGTAAAAAATAAATTTAAAATATACTAAACACTTGTATAACTTATAAACATTTATCTACCTACCTCTTATAAGTCACTTATTCATTTTAAGTTATAAATTACTCCCTCCGTCCCGTTTATATTGGCCACATTTCCTATTTCGTCTGTCCCAAAAATATTGGTCACATTTCGTTATTAAAGCAAAATACATGTTAAATATGTTAAGTTTTTCTAAATATGTTAACAGATGAGGTTAAATTTGGTAACTTTTAACTGATTGCTAAATACAAGTTTTTTTTATTGATAGCCAATATAAGTGGGACGGAGGGAGTACTTATTTTAAGATTTCCCCAACGAGCACTAAGAGCAACTCCAATAGGGGTGCCAAGAGAGGTGCCAAATCTTATGTGGCATGACACTCTTGGGTGCCAACCTATTGGAGTGTCAAGGGTGCTTCAAAGGTGCCAAGAGAAGTGGCCAACTTTTGGCACCCTCTTGGCACCTCCTCAAAATAGTTAAACTACAATTCTTACATGAGATGTATATATGACTCTTAATTCTTCTATCATGTTTAATTAATTAATTAATTAATTTTTAATATCATGTGGGGACCATTCAAGCACCTTGAGAGGGTGCTAACTATTGGAGTTAAAGGTTACATACTTTGACATGGATGAAAAACAAACTAAAATATTAATTTTTTTAATGAGTTGACAATGTTTGACACCCCTTGGGGTGCCTCTATTGAACATGCTCTAATACATTTATCAACAAAACTAATACATTTATCAACAAACAACAAATATCTATGAGAGTCGACTAAAGAGCCGCCGCCGCCCCCCTCCTTTTCTCCGTCCCTCCCTCCTCCCTCACCACCCTCCTCCCTCATTCCATTCTCCGATCCTCCCCCAATCT
>PHNY01300144.1:5398-18408 GCA_003724115.2 Anethum foeniculum
AAATGAGTGTCTCTATCATTCTTTTCTATCTCTGAATGAACCTATGAAAGTGGATGAAGCTCTTCAAGATGCTGACTGGGTCACAGCAATGTAAAAAGAGTTAAATGAATTTGAAAGAAACAAAGTATGGACACTGGTACCTAGACTAAAGAACATATATATTGTTGGTACTAAGTGAGCTTTCAGAAACAAAACTGATAGTGAGGGCATTGTTACAAGGAATAAAGCAAGGTTAGTTGAAAATAGGTATTCTCAGCAAGAAGGGATTGACTATGTGAGACATTTGCTCCTGTTACAAGACTAGAGGCCATTAGAATCTTTTTGGCCTATGCTGCTCACATGAAGTTTAAAGTCTTTCAATTGGATGTGAAGATTGCTTTTCTTAATGGTGAACTTGAAGAGGAAGTTTATGTTGAACAACCTCTAGGGTTTATTGATCCCAAGTATCCAAGTCATGTCTATAGAATGGATAAAGAACTCTATGGACTGAAACAAGCTCCTAGAGCATGGTATGAAACACTTGCTCAGTTTTTTACTGGAAAGTGGTTTCAAAAGAGGTACAATAGATAAAACACTCTTTTATCTAAATCATGGTAAGGAATTGTTATTAGTCCAGATATATGTTGATGATATCATTTTTGGTTTTACTAATAACAAACTCTATCAGAAGTAATCTAAGCTTATGCAGTCAAGATATCAAATGAGTATGATAGGGGAAATGATTTATTTTCTGGGATTACAAGTCAAACAAACTGATGAAGGCATCTTCATTAATCAAGCAAAATACACCAGAAATTTGCATAAAAGATTTGGAATGCAAGATAGCTCAACTGCAAGTTCCAATGGCCACAGCCACAAAACTGGACTTAAACACTAGGCATCAGTAGATATAACCAGTTACAGGGGATGATTAGCTCTCTACTTTATCTAACTGCAAGTAGACCAGATATCATGTATGCTACATGTCTCTGTGCAAGGTTTCAAGCTGATCCAAGGGAACCTCACTTAATAGCTGTGAAGAGAATTTTCAAATATCTCAAAGGAACTATGAATCTGGGATTATGGTATCCTAGAGATTCAAACTTTAAGCTAATAGGTTATTCAGATGCTGATTTTACAGGATGCAAAACTGACAACAAAAGCACAAGTGGAAGCTGCCAATTTCTTGGAGGTAGATTGGTTTCTTGGTTTAGCAAGAAACAAAAGTCAATTTCTACTTCCACTGCAGAAGCTGAATACATCGCTGCACGAAGCTGTTGTCCTCAGATTCTTTGGATGAAGAATCAATTGCTGGATTATGGGTTAGAATATTCTAAAATTCCTATATATTATGATAATCAAAGTTTTATTGCAATGAAAGGAAATCCAGTTCGACACTCTATGACTAAGCACATTAGCATAAGATATCATTTCTTTAGAGAACATGTAATGGAAGGGACTGTGGAATTGCATTTTGTGCCTACAGACCAACAATTAGCAGACATATTCACCAAACCATTGAGTGAAGCTACTTTTACAAGATTGGTGAATGAATTGGGAATGATAACTGACTATTTCTCAAGCACTGAAGAAAAGCTGCAAAGTCTATGGCAAAAGTAACTCAGAGTTGGTATTTTCTCTTAAATATTTATGAAATTGTGTTAAATACTGATACCATGTTATTAGTTTTTGGTTCTTAAACTCTGAAGTTTTTGACATGTCAGAGTTTGTAAACTCCGATAAGAGTCAACAGTCAAATACTGACAGTCATCAGACTTTATTTTAATTCAGTATGTGAAATTATTTATCTTTTTAATGATGAATAACGTAATCATTTAATATTGGACAGCTCATTAAAAGTGTTAGATTGGAAATCGAACAAACGATTCATATGTTGTGTGAAGTAATGTGTAATAAGTTTGTTTAACTATGCACGTTTAATAATTACCTAGTTATTTGCTCTACTAATTATGCAACATCCGCTTTAATGCTGACAGCTGTCCAAGCCCATGTGCCCATGTTCAGTAAAGGTAAAAGAGAGGTAAATACAAGTGTTTTTTAAAAAAAATTTACATTCACTTTTACAAAACCTGTATCTATTCTCTCGTTTCTCTCTCTCTATTCTCTGTTCGAATTATCTAAACTCTGAAACCCTAATCTCAAATTTCTTCAATTCACTACATCAATGGCAACCAAAGCTTTTGTTTTTGATGGGGCAGAGTTTGTTACTAACAATTATGCAGCCATCCTCGACAATGATGGAATAGATTGTGATTTCCATCTGATTCAAGACTTTCTCAAGTCAAGTGAGGTGGGTTTTGCTCTTACAAACCCACCAGTAATTTCTAAAAGGAAAGTTCTTGAGTTTTGGAGGAATGCTTCTTTTGATGATGGTGGTGATACTGGTACACCAAGTATAGTCTTCTCTCATGGTGATGAACAACAGGTTGTCACACCTACAACTGTTAGAGCTGCTCTTCATCTACCCAACCATGATGGGTACACTATATTCACTGGTGATACATCAATTAGAGGCCTCTTTACTCTGATTGGCTATGAAGGACCTTTGGAGAAGCTGGGTCGATTGAAAAGGCCAGGTCTAAGGAAAGAGTGGAATTTCTACTTCGACTGTATCACAAGGGCCTTCTCCAACAAGTGCACTAACTTTGATGCACTTCCACAAATGTCACAGCAGATTGGGTATTCTCTGATCTATGACTCTCACTATGATTTTGGCACTATTTTGTTAAGATTCATAGGTGATAGGTTATCTGCTGACATAAACACTATTTACTATGCTAGATTCTGTCATATTTAATTACTGTTTTCCTAATGTAGAAATACCAATTGCTGATAGAATAGATAGTTTTAGATTAAATAAAAGGGCTTTTAAAGACCTTGTATCCAAGGATGGTAAAAAGGCCTCAGTGCCTTCTTTTAGAGTACCTGCACAGGTCAGGCAAGTGTTACTTGCATCTATGCCTACTGTGTATGGTGTTGGCAATGTTCAAGGAGCCATGCTGCAGGCAGCCACATGGCAACTTCCTGCAGCTAACCCAAGCTCCACCACTCAAACACCTCAAACACAATCCACCTCAGGTGCCTCTCAAAAGGCATCTGTTGTAAAATAAAAGAAGTCAGCTAAGTCTGATGCTACAAAGCATGCTGGACAAAGGACTTCTCAGAAAACCCTAAACACTGATAGGGCAAGGGGGTACAAGGTGGTCTACAGGATTCTCAGCCTAAGAGAAAGTTGGTAGATGAGGCCACAGACTCTGATGAAGAAGACAAAGCTCCTCTTTCATCCAAATTATAGAAATTAAAGTCTTATGGACCCTTAACAATAGCTGAAGGAAATGATGGCCAAGGTTCAACCCAAGGGCCAGTAATGAAAAGGAAAATGTTGTTTAAAACAGCTGAAATTGAGAAGAAAGTGCCAAACTCTGATACTTCTCCACTTGAAAAGAGAAGTCAAACAAGGAGCACCATGTCAGAAATAGAAAGAGCAAGAGCTGGGAGGGTTTTCAAACCTCACCACTATCAGCATGGTCAGGCCCACAAGAACCTGCATTTCTATATGATGCAGCAGCCAACATTGATCCTGTCACACAAGAACCTTCTGCTCAAAGAGCTGAAGAAGACATTGTGTTAACTGCTGATAGTGGAAGCCTAAATACTAATGCTGATATCCATCCAACAACACTTAAATCCAAGTTGAAGAAGAAGGTTGCTGGAGTCATGCTCTCAGAGATTCCTGAAGACACTCAATCTTCAAATGAGGAAGGGGAGCCACAAGAACCTACATCTCAAAAGGATGTAGGACTCCCAGATCTTCCTGTCCCACAAGAACCTTCATCTGCAAAGGATGAAGCAGACAAGGCAAAGACACCTGCAATGGTACTGGATACATCTGGAAAAGTTCATGCTACTGGAGGGAGCTGAAGCTATTCCAATTCATGAAGCTATTGCAGTTCCTCTTGTATCAGTACTTGTAGAGGATGCTCCTATTTCAGAACAAACTCAAGGTATAAAATCTGATCACTTATCAGCTTTTACATATACTGATATAGTAGTATCAGACTTTATCTGTTTTCCTTATATTCTCTTAAATACTGATGGATGATCATGAACAGTCCACTATGTGGGTACCCCTGTTTATGTGAGTACATTTCACTCTTCTTAGCCACCTCTTATTTCTGTAGGACATTATATTCTGAGCTTTTCTGTGAGATAGTAAGAAAAGAGTAAATGAAAAATAGAATTTAAAGAGAGGCAGGCTCCTGACCTGGAAAAAGGAGAGATAGATGAGAGAATGAGTTTAGTTGCTCAAGTGAGTAAACTCTGACTATTAAAAGTCATGAGATGAGAGAAGTGAGGAGTGGTGAGATCACTTTTAAAAGAATATAGAGATCTAAGATTTTTATTGTGTTAACTTACAGGTGCTCGGAGTACTCCAGGAACATGCTCTGATTTCAGGCTGTTAAAATATAGAAAACAAACTCTGGGTCAGTAAAAGCTGTAACTAATCCTGCAGGTATAAACACTGACACTTCTCTGCAGTTAAATTCTTTTTGTTTCCCTTCTAAGGCAACACAAGAATATATAGTAATGGGAATCTCCATTTCTACTGCAGCAAGTCCAACACATCCAGTTCTTCCAAATTCTCCAACAAACACTGAAGCTACTGTTGCAGTAGATGAAGATGCACTGTTATCAGGAAGAAATGTTGATGTTGTTGCTGAAGACTTGATAAAGCTTCTAGTTATTCCTGAAGGAGCTCAGGTAGTTACTACTGATGTTGCTGAAGAAGAAGTGGCACAGGTTGGTAATTTAAATCCTGTTGCTGTAGTAGAAGAGGCACAGGTTTCATCTACTGGTAAAGAGTCACCTCAAGGATCTAATCAAGGTTGATCTCCAGTCAGATGAAGATCTTTATGAAATAATATATCCTGATGATATGCCATAGAAGGAGAAGGAACAGGAACAAGATGCTTATTACTCAAATCTCCCAGTCACTCACAGGGCTGATGAATGGAGACATCAATGGAAGGTTCCTGAGAGGCCATTCACTTATTCAACAGCTCATGATCACCTTCACACAGCTGAAGCACAAATTCAAGATCCTGCCTTGTTAGCTCATCTCAAAGCCTCAACTATTTTGATCAAGTCCTTGCATACAAAACATAAGGACAAAGCTAGACAAGACTTTGTTGAATTGAAGGTGAGTCAAGATTTGGTACTGAAGAAGGCACTCAAGCCAATCACTGAAAGACAGACTGCTATTCAAAAGAAGTAGGAGGAGATGTCTGGTCAGTTGACTTCTTTGCAGAGCTCCATAGAACTTCTCATATCCTTCTTTATGGACGATGACAAAAAGGGGGAGATAATGGCTAAATCTAAATGCACTCCTTCCATCAAAGGACATAAAGAGGATGATGATGCTGCTGATGGTGGTAATAAGGGAGGATATCCATCCAGGACTTATAAGGGAGCTGGTGCTGGTGGTAGTGGTATTGTCAAAACTGCCAGCCAAGCTGTGAAGACTAGATGAGGTAGTGGTAGAGGAAGAGGAAGGACTCTAATCGCAACACACAAGCTGACTACTGTTACTACTCAAGTTAGAACTCAGGAACAAACACTGATGGTAGCAGATGCTGATGATGTCCAGGCTGACAGGGTGATAGAAGCTGGTACTGAAGCTAGTCAGTTCATGCAAACATTGGAGATCGAAGGAAAATCAACTACACTCTACTACAGAGATCAGAATATCATAGATGATGATGAAGCTGTAGCTAGAAAGTTTCTCCAAGAAGATGGTATGGACTTGGAGCAGATCAGACAGATGGAAGCTAATTTTGCTCTTCTGAAATCAAAGTCAAACACTGATGCTGCTAAAGCCATAACCAATTCTCCTAAAAAGAAGAGGACACAAATGCCTAGGGAGAAAGGCATTGTGATCAAGGAAGCCACAAACTTTGATAGACCTGTAACTAGATCTCAGGCTATTCAATTGGCAGATATGAGTGATAAGGGGAAGCAGAAGATTGATGAACCTCCATCCAAATCTGTTCCAGTCTACATTGATCCAATTTTTCAAAAACCAAACACTGATTGGATTGGAGCAGATGAGGGTGAAAAAGAAGAAGAGGAAGAAGAAGAAGAAGAAGAAGAAGAAGAAGAAGAAGAAGAAGAAGAAGAAGAAGAGGAAGAAGAAGAAGAAGAGGAAGAAGAAGAAGAAGAAGAAGAAGAAGAAGAAGAAGAAGAAGAAGAAGAACCTCACTTTCAAATCAGCAAAAAGAGAAGAAGAATTATTCAAGGTGCTGATTGGGAAGATAAGCTAAAAGAAGCTTCAATCACTGACACTGCTCAAATTGAAGATACAAATAATGATAAACAGCTTTTCTCAACCTCTGACACTGCTCAAGTTGATCCTGATATACAAGTTCAAAATTCTGAAGTCGCAAATCCTAATCCTATTGCAAATACTGATGAAGGTGAGGTAAACACTGATACTGCAAATCCTGATATTTCATAGTTATTTACTGCTGAAAAGAGAAAGCTGTTATGGAAGAACATGTCAGTGCCTCAGTCAAAGAAGGATGAGCTATGGAAGAAAGTCTACAGTGATAAGGTGCATGCAAGAAAACCTAGAACTAGAGACAGACTTGGTATAGAAGGAGAAAGAGTTTATTAAGGTCTGCTACTGCCAGATGGTCAGAATTTATAAAGAAGCATATTCAGATTAAACAAAGAGGTATTTCTTATAAGACAGTTTATCCAGTTGTTCCTAAATATGAACTTCATGATGGTACAATAGCTGTTATGTCAATGATCAGTAAGCTGTTGGGTATGGATGTTGTCATATTCAATCCAGATGGTAAAGAAATAGGAGTCATTCAGCTAGATGATCTTCACATGAGTAGAGCAAAGGTTTCAAACCTCATAGCAGCTATTTATCATATTGATGATTCTACTCCAGAACTCAAAGATCTCAGAATCAAGCTGGAGATGTACTTGAATATTGCTGAAGAAAATCTTGTAAAGAAATTCTTTTTTGAAGCCACTGGATATAGCAGGATTGTAGTATGAACTCTGATTTTTCATATGATTGAGTTGTAATAAATTTTCATTCTTGCATTTAGATTTCTGTTTTGTCATCATCAAATTCTGAAACTTGTTCATATGTTCACATGTACAAGTTGGGGACGATTGTTAGATAATTTGATGATCAGTATTTAGCACTTTGGCAAATCAGAGTTTATCATCAAGGTTTGACAGATTGATATCAGTAGCTATTATCAGTGTTTATTCTTTAAGACTTTATGAAAGCAGTAAATCAAGTTATGATTTATCTAATTGAAGATTTTGAAGATTGCAAGGATATGTCGGTTACTCAACATATGGAAAGGAACAATCAATTATTAGATATGATCTGTATCTAGTCATCTTTATGTAATCATATCAGTAGTAATTGATTTGTGTAACTATGTATTATATAAACACATATTAGGTTAACACTAGATGTGTAGATTATTGTTTTATCAATTTGTGTAACCTAGCAGCTCTCAAGAATACACTTACATTATTTGAGAGAGTTCTTTATAATATTGTAACAATTTTTATTCATCAATATAAAAATTATTTATCATTTTTTCTTGTTAATTTTGATTTGATTGTTATATATAAAATAATAAGAGATAATACCTAAATTTTAGACCAATCACATTATATTTCAAAATTTCCTTATCTACTATTAGGCCGAGGGTAGAAGGCGGGTTGAATACAGTATTGACAATCAAATCGAAATTCAACACAGAATATGAAGAACAGTTTTTATTGAGGTACAGAAAAGTATATATAAGCATTAATGGTTCATTTGATTTTTATTTTGTATCTATCTTGAGTTCTATAAATCAAATTTTGGTGATTTTACAGCCACGTAAAGCTCACGTAATAATATTTAATTTTTAAAATTATCTAAAATTTGAAGAGAATAGACAGTTACGAATTTCACATTTAATATTCTATTCTGTTTTGGATAACTTTTTTTTTTGATATCATGAAAATATAAAACATTTCTCTTTTATTTAACAACTATAATCTATTTATTTCATGATCTAGCGATGTTTATTATTGGTCGTCAGGGACAAAAATTTTAAATAAGATCTCTTTCACTCTTATTATATGATAAAATTTTCCTAAATATATGTCATATCCGATCAGGATCACCAAGTACATATTAGAAGCAGCATAATCAAATTACCACAACACCTGCATTTTCATTTGCTACCACTTATCAACACATCTCCACGATCATGATCACCACTAACATCAATATCTACAGAAATCACTATATATAGATAAACAAACACAAGCCTGAATCACCATGAAAATCATAAGACATGACAAAATTTTAAAACAAATCATGCGTGTGGAATTGAAAACAAAGAAGGAAAAGGTAACTTGGAAGAATGGTGAAAAATATATCGATATAATATAAATAGATACGAAAAAAAAGGTAGAGAGTAGAAATCAAAAAAAGAATAAGTAACAACCAAATTTCATTTTTCGCAACTTCGTCAAAAAGATGAAGGTCAACAGAAAAGATAAAAAGAAGTATATGTATATTACATATATGTGTAAAATCCAAAAATAGTGGTACATCTTAAGAGTAATATAAAAAAATGAGTGATTGAGCTTACTTTCAAAAGTGCGCTATTCTAAAATTTTTTTATTAATTATTTATATAATAGATAGGCCAATATTACACAATTTATCTAACAAATGGTAATAATAAGTATTTTATTCGATAAATATAAAATTCTAACCTAACTTTAAGGAATAAAAAATAACACTTCTACAAAGGAGAAATGGGTAATTTGGAGGGTTTTTTAAAAAAAAATATTGGTCTTATACATCTTTTTTCCAAAAATAAGGTAAAAGTTAATTACAAAAATTCGTTTTTTAAAATTTTGTTTTGAAAAATACGATCTGCGACTTTACACCTTAAAATGTAACTTTTTTTTATTTTTCTAAAAGGTTGATTTTGGGGTTTATTCAGTTGCATTTGTTGCTCTTTTTTGAGTTGGTTTTGGTTGCATATTTTACAAACCAAAATAATTTCAATTCAATATCTAAGCAATCAGAATCAACAAAAATAAATTTGTATTTTTTCGTGACATTATGTCAAATAGTAGATATTCACGAAAATAGATAAATTAAATCAATCAATAAGCAACTTCATGATTCATGAATCAACCAAAAATCAAGCAGAGTGGCAGACAATTTTAATTTTAGAAATAACCAAATCAACTAATTGCAAATTTTCGTAATAAAGAAATATGATAGTGACGGTAAATGATGATAAAGACGTGATGGAGGATGAAGGAGGGGTGAAAAGGTAGGAGATTGCATTACTAAAAAAAAGATGGAGAAAGTGTAATAACGAAAGCAAAAAGGAGATACCGTATTTTGAAAAATAAATTGGTAAAATATATTATTTTCTGTAAATTCTCTAAATTTAAATTATATTTTATATTTTAATATGAGTTTAAGGATATTGAGATAAATTTCAAGAAAAATTTCCTAAGATAGTCATTGATTTGTGTGTATTTAATTAAGCATTATAACTATTCACTTTCTTAATTTTGGAACAAAACAAAATCACGTTAAGTAAATAAATGTCAAGATTTAGTTGTTTACATACTTTTCTCGTAATTTCAAGAAAAAATATTATGAGATTAACCTCAGAATCCTTATTCTCTTTCAATATTATTCAATTATAAAGATTACTAACTGTGAGTTTGTAGTTCGTTGCGTAGCACGGGTAAAACGCTAGTATCATATAAATTTCCATTTTAATTCTACCTTCTACATTTACTAGTCGTACTTTCTTATCTTCTCAAGTAAGTTTCTAATACTAATAAAGAAAATGGCACACTAACCATTTACAATCATATTTGTTATAACAATTTAATATTTATTTAAATTTTCAACAACGTTAAATTTGAAATAATTCATAAATAACATTTCAGCCATGATATTGACAAGAAAATTGCATTTATTTGTTTACCAATTATTTTGAGTAATATCCATTAATTTATCATTTTCTTAAATTTCAACAATGTTAAAAAAAATTAGTATATTTCACGTTTCAACCTTAAATTAAAATATTTTGCTTATATATTGTGTTTCGTTTGAAATAATGGTCGGGAATTTTGGCTCTTGTTATGGTCGTTAGTTTAGGTTACGGTTGTAGAGATTAGAACGAACTAATGAAAAATTAAAACATCAATCCATAGTTCAAATTTCATTACATTTACTCGTGGTGTGTAGCACTGCACGGCTAACAAAACAAGCTCCCCAGTACTTCCCACAAGTGCTTAGCCATAAGTCTACATTACTGACATATCATACATGTCACATAATTTAGAACAAAAGTATTCCATCTCCAAAACAGTTGGTATACACACAATTACAAGTACAGAGTTAATCAGCACAAACCCAAAAAGGAAAAAATAGACATAGACAAACACTCACCACATCCCAAAACCTATCTAGGAGGAACAAAATGTATGTTCAATATATTAAGTAAAAAAAATATAAATACAAATAGAACCCCACCCTCTAGACTGCCTCACATTGCTTAATACACAAGATATACAATCAATTAATGATTCAAGAATAAAAAAAAAACCTAAACCAACTATGTGCCTGCAAAATGACAGTTACTCGTGGTTTGCCTCTATTGGAGTGCCCGTCCTAGCCTGTGATATCCGGTTAGCATAAATTGTCACCAATCGCAACTGCGTACTGTTTAGTCCCTCCAAGTATGGCAAAAATGCTTTACCAAGCATGATATAGATGTCCACTAAACAGAAAACAACCGTCTGAAGACCAAAAGTTAAAGTTAAAATTTAGACAAACATAGGTGAATCACACATTTGACATACTGAGCATATTCAAATTACTTAATATCAGTCAAACCTAAAATATTAAATTTAAGGATCAAAAATAAGAAGTGAAAAGTGAAAAATTGCTCAGTATTCCAGAAATGAAAAGAGGCCTAAAATAGCACACACCCGCATGCGACTTGTGTTTATCGTAAATGTGGATCAATTGTCACGCATCATGGGAAGGCAAATATTACTTTGTCAAAATCGTGGCTTTCTTTTTTTCAAAATGATCCGACCAGTAATGTGTACTTGAGAATCGTTGTTTTAATTATCATTTTCTGTTTTCTTGGTATGGTTTTGTTGAAACCTTAAGGGCTCTGCATGGTTTACAACAAATTATATCAGCTTCATATAAAATCTGTGTGGATATAATACCTTGCGAACATCAGCACTCTGGTTTCCAAAAGCTTCAAAAATAGAAGGTAAAAACGATGGTAGCTGTGTCATTAATTCCTCTTGTGACAGCCTGCCCACAAGCTGAAAACAGCAATTTACACTTGCATCAACCGACCAACTAGATAATCAAATTATCCATTTTCTCATGTAAACAATATGCAAGTAAATTAAATAATACAGAGCAGTAGTGTGTACAAATCACATAAAAGATTATAATAAGCAAAGTCTTCATCAAACTTGCATTTAAACAAACTAAATAACATTGTTACATAAACAAATAAAAAAAATATCCGACTAGCAACATCAATAATTTTATCATAAGAGAACTAGAATCCTTTTCAGGCATCACTAAACCAAAATTGACCCTTAGAAATTTGACCGTAATAGAACAAGTAACTCAACATCAACTCTATATCATCTTGCATTGCTAAAGGAATATATAGGTAAAAGGATGTGCAAATCCCTATGGCATAATTATGCAGAAACTTTATTTATATCTTTAGGTACAGTGATCAATTACAGCAGAAAATTCTCTTAATCTGGATGATAAAACATGAAACTCCCTTTAGAATATAGATGACTACTGCATGGAGTATAATATATGTTTTAATTGCGAGTTGGGAAAATACCAAAAATTAGATTTTAGAAAACAATTAGGAAGAAGTTAAAATACACAGAATAACTAGATATTTACTAATCTATCTATCTATTCTATATTATAATAGACGAAACATCAAATATATCTTTTTCATTTTTCTCAACTAAAACACCTCTTTTTCCAAAAATATCACAGACAATTCTATTTAATAAAATATTAAAATTACTAATAACTATCCAATTCCCTTTTTCAACTAAAACATATTACTTTTTCTATTTAAAATAACAAAACTTGCTCTTTTTACGAAAATAACATGGGCAATTCTAATTCATAAAATAAAATAAAAATATTATAATTACTATTAACCAGTTACCATTTTTAGCTCAGAAACAATATTTTTCATATATTTTTCCAATAAAATGCCTTTATTTCAAAAAATATCACAAACATATACATGTTAATATATTATTATTATTATTAAACCATGTCATTTAAAAAATTTAAACCAACAAAATTTGTTATTTTAAAATTTTCATTTAAATTAAATTAAAAAATCATGTAATATTAAAGAAAATCCGTGCATCAGACGATTCATTGAAAGTTTTGGTTTAACGATTTTCAATTTTCGGTCTTTTATCAATAATATTATTGTAATTAATAACTAATTAATTAACTTTTTCAAATAAAACAACAATTATCTTTACCAACTAAAACATGTTATCGTTTCTATATTTTCCAGCTATAACATCTTTTTTTTTCAAAAATATCAGGGGCAACTAAAGCATCTCATTTTTCAAAAATATCACGGGCAACTAAAATATCTCTCTTTTCCAAAAATATCAAGGGAAAGTCTATTTAATAAAGTAGAATAATAATATAATTATTAATAACTGACAAATTACCTTTTTTCATATCACGATTCACGGGAAACTGAAATATCTCTCTTTTCCAAAAATATCACGATCAACTAAAATATATTTCCTTTTCAAAAATATCACGGGCAAATCTACTTAACAAATAATAATAATAATAATAATAATAATAATAATAATAATAATAATAATAATAATAATAATAATAAT
>PHNY01300145.1:5411-15414 GCA_003724115.2 Anethum foeniculum
CTAATAATTATTTTAATAATTTAGGACTCAGAATAAATCATCACAGTCCATCGTCAGCTATACCACCGAAGCACATATAATTAATATTTAACACCGCATACGACTAACAGAATAGTAATATAATTTTAATTATTTACAAACACGAAAATTCAGATCGATATAATAATGGATTTATGGTTAAAAAAAGGTCATAATTTAGTTTATCCCCAAACCCAAACCCTAATGAGAGTCGGCCGCGCCATCTCCTCTAACCTAATCCTCCCATCTCATTCTCCCCCCTCTATCCATCTCCATCTTCATCTCCATTTCCATCTTCATTCCTCTCTAGATATGCACAACACCTCTTCTTTCATTTTAACTTTATTACTTTTCGTATTTGTTGATTTTTCTTCAATAAAACCCAATTTTTTTGGGTGTTTGTGTGTCTCTCAAGTGGTTGCTTTGTCTCTCATTTTGGAGTGTTTTATTATGTTTTTGTTTGGCCATGTTTGGATTTATTCAATGTTGGATATGTTGAGAATGATTTTATTGATGTTTTTGGGATCTGGAAAGGCCGTATCAAATCTAGAATGGTGGTAATTATTGCAAAAACTCACCTAAAAATTCTTCATCTTTTGAACAGTGGGCTAACAATGGTTTTTATGAGATAAGGTCAATTGTGATATTGCTTCTTTCTGTGATGCTGGTACAATTTGGATTGCTCGGGATGTCTTTGATTTCGTTTTTAGTTTCAAGAATTCTTAAATTTTTTGTGTTAAACAATCATGAAACAAATCAGCTAATTGTTCTTAGTATGTTATTTGGGGTCTGTCCCGGCTGTGTTATATTTTACTTAATGAAAACTGTTTTTGTTTTTTTTCAAAAAAATGGTTATTTTTGTCCCTCATTTCAGTTTTGGCTCGTTTGGTATTTTTCTATATACGTATACAACAGCTGGGAGAAAAAAAAAGTTATTTATTATAGCATCACCTTGTTTGTAACTATTATGACGTTAAAGACTTTAGACATCATCAGCTAGTAACTGATGTAAAAGAAAATCAAATCTTTGTCTGGAGAAAAAGTCATTATTTCTTACATCGTTTCCTAGCTAATGTAAAGATTATTTGAAATATGATTTCCATGAAAGAAACTAGTGTTTCAAATGTTTTTAGACATTCAGTTGTAGACATAAAAAAATCTACAAATTTCCTCTACACCACGAATACAGGGTTGTAAAATTTTGGGACATGAATTTATAACCCATGTACTCCCTCCTTCCCACTTTATTCTTAACATTTGAAATAAAGTGTTTGACACGCATTTTAACGCTCTTATCTAGTATAATTGCATAAATTATTTTAGAAACTTTTTTCTTCTAAATAAAAATTAAATGTCTAAATTTTTATTAAAAAAAGAAAATTTAAAAAATAAATTATACAACTATGGTAAATAAGAGCTTTAAAATGCGTATCGAACACTCTGTTTCAAATGTTAAGAATCTATTGGGGACGGAGGGAGTATATTACAATTTCTAGTAGTGGTAAAATTTAAGCACTGTGAGGGCAAAAATAAATAGCACAAGTTTGAGAGTTGTGTAGAAGTATATTCATGACCTGTGTAGAAGTCTTTGATAAAACCATTAGATTTTGTGAAATAATCGCCTAATGTGATACCAATTTTTTTAAAAGAAGATCTAGAGTTACCATTTTCCTTGTAGTGATTAGATAACAATGTTGGAAAAGTAAAATTTATTTTGTGATTAAAAAAAGTATGTTATTAGAATTTATTGGTTACAGCGAAAGTATTAATCAACTCAGTTAAGAATTACATGTCATTTAAAAAAGATGGAAGACAATACCACGCACAGGAATGTAGAGTGCACACATTTTGGTGCCTAAGTTTGCCACCAATTTTTTAAAAAGTTGTCACATTTCTGTTTTGGCAAAAAAATGGGTTCCTATCAGAGATGGGGTTTTCTTCGGATATTTTTATAAAAGATAATTGTTATTTTCTATTAGAACTAAAATATTATATTTTTGCCTCAAAACTAAATTTTAAAAATAAATGAAAAGGATATTATATTTAAAAAAATTCTTCCCTTTTCATAACTAAAACAGATTTAAGTTTGAAATTTGAAATTATTTCATTATATTGGCTGTCACATAAAATCATAAAATACACGTTATAGTCACCAATTAAAGTTTAGCAACATGATTGATTTATCTCTTTGTCACGGTAAAAAGGAAGCATATCAAGTTGCTCACTTTAGTGCTAGTTAGTGCTTAGTGTTTGATAAATTGTTATAACTGTGTTTTTGTCTCCTCCTAGTATATTATTGGAGATGTTATCTTCTAACTGTTCTTAATGAAATTATTATTCCTCAAAAAAAATTAAATTACATAATATATATATATATATATATATATATATATATATATCTTAAAGTGCATTTAATATTTGAAAAATGCAATCTTATAAAAGTCATTCAAAATGAGACATAGTAGTAGGGATGAGATAACTATAACCAGTTTGATGTTTGATTAGAACCAGATAACAAAAAATTAAACAAGCATTTTACCTACATAAGCTAGCATTGAAGTTAAATTTTACCACCTATAATCATTCTCTGTTTCCTGACCTTCCTTATTCCAATCCTTATTCCAACACTTGCTGTAACTAACTCTTCAGTTTTTCATGAATACCTTTCACTACAAGAAAAAAGGCGTTTTCCTAATGACGAATCGGTAGGAAATGATCCAAAATCGATAGAAATTGAGACATTTCCTACCTACTTCGTCGGTAGGAAATTCCTAAGTCGAAAATGATCCTTGGTCAGATTTGTTGCAGACAAGTCAACGTGGGTCCGACATGCTGACATGGACTTCCACATGGCACTGACCCAAATGTCATGTCAGGTGTCACGTTAGCTGACATGCGTCGGGGACCCATCCTAGTCAGTTGACACATGTACCACTGCTGACATGTGGCCCAGGCTCATTTCGTACCGGTGTTCGGTAGAAAATGAGTTCAAGCACATTTCCTACCGACGTTGGTAGGAATTACAACATACGCCATGTTAAATGTCATTTGCTACCGCCCATTTCCTACCACTGTTGGTAGGAAATCCTTATTTTGAAATGGTAATTACGGTAGAAAATAGGTTGAAGACGGTAGGAATTACTGAGTTTTCGAATGGTAAGTGCGGTGGGACCATGAAGGCGGTACGAAAAACTGGTAAAATTTTCAAAAAAAATTGATTTTATAGATTTCATATATAAAAAATTCCACAACAAAATCAATATCTAAATCTCATCCATACAACTGAAATCAAAAATTAATCATTATAAAATATAACTAATCTTATCACCATCATATATATATTAAAATTCTATGCCATATATGTACAAAAATTTGTTTAAATGTAATACAACTACAACCATTACAACCAATCCAAAAAATTATCTTAAACTCTAAAATCAATCACCCTCAAAGTGGTCATCATTATTAAATCCTCCACATTCATCCTTGATCATCGTTCAACATGGCTTTATCCATTTCATTGACCTTCATCCATTTGATTTTAGTTCACTTCGTCCTAACAACTTACATAAGAAGTAAAAAAATAAAAATTAGTATCAATGAACAAAGAACTAATTACTAAAAAAAATTAATATGCATATAAAAGAAACTAATACATATAATTCTAGTAACAAAGAACTAATTATTAAAAAATTGTAATCACGAACTAATTCATAATATGACTAACACAAACACTTACATACACATATATCATATGTAAATCAAGTACGGATATAAAAGAAGAAAATAATTATACCCAACAAATTGAGACGAAGGAGATGAGATGATTAAAGTAGAGGGAGGGATGTTTATAAAATTTATATGTTAGTAAAATGATGAGGGAAGATAGTATATGAATGAGGAGAGATAGAATGGAAAATGAGGTTAAAAAGAGAGATTGAAATATTTAAGTTGAAAAGGAGGTTTGGGGAAAATTTTGAATTCTCATTTGGGCGCCATTTTTAAATTTTTTTAAAATCAAGGCATTTCCTACCCTCTTGCGGTAGGTTATAAGTTTAAACGAAATTTTTTAAATTTTTAGTTTGTTGCCATTTCTGAAATTTGGTTTTGGCGGTTTAGGTTTGAATTTTTCGAAACCTATTTCCTATCGATATGCGGTACGTTAATAATTGAAAAAGGTTGTTTCGACAAGGAATTAAACCGTTGACCATCAACATAATGTACACAATATCCAACCATTACAGCAAATTGTTTCTTCCGTATAATCTAAATTACAAAATACTTAACCATGCAAAAATATTAAATTTTTAAAAATATATATTTGCTATAAAATCATCATAAATGAGTTTAAAAATTTGTGATTTTGTTAACAATGTTGACATCCGCGCGTACGGTTGGATCGTCTTAAAATAATTAAAAAAATTATTTGATGGAACCCTAATCTAACCCCTAAATTTCAATCTCCAAGTATATAACATTTACTTTTCAAATTTGTAAAAGAACGTTTTCTAAAAAAATAAAATTTATCAATTTTTTTAGTTTATTACAATGATTAGTTTGAAAAATGACATTTCAAATTATATGCATGATATTTAAATATTTTTTCTTATTTTTGTAATAATTAATTATTTGTTGTCAAATAAGTTTTTATTATAAAATCATTGTTTTTGAGGTTAAAATGAAATGATTTTTTGCACATATGATTACTTTATAGTAATGTCTGCATCGATCCTTAAAAAAGGAAATGACCGCTGGTCGTCCGACCTTTTCCTAGGTAGGAAAATGTTGATTTGTGAAAGAATCAAACCTTGGACCTCATGACTAATATTACACATCCAAACCAATGCAGCAAGTTGGTTTCTTCCGTAAATAGTTAGTTGCAAAATACTTAGCCATGTAAAAATATTAAATTGTTAAAAATATATACTTGTTATAAAATCATCATAAATGAGGTTGAAAATTTGTGATTTTTTTTATACATGATAATTTATTAACGATGTTAACATCAGTACGGTTGGATGATGTCAAAAAAATAAAAAAAAAATTAAATTAAATGATGAAACACTAATGTAACCCCTAAATTTCAATCCCCAAGTACATAACATCTACTTTTCAATTTTGTAAAGAGACTTTTTTCTTGGGTAATGTATTAGGGTTCCTAAAAGAGATGGTTTTTTTTGAATATTTTAAAAAAGATAATTGTTATTTTCTATTAGAACTAAAATATTATATTTTTGCCTCAAAACTAAATTTTAAAAATTAAAGGAAAAGGATATTATATTTTAAAAAATTCTTCCCTTGATTCATACTACATAGATTTAAGTTTGAAATTTAAAATTATTTCATTATATTGGCTTTGTCACATAAAACCATAAAATACACGATTATAGTCACCAACTAAAGTTTAGCAACATGATTGATATCTTTGTCACGTTAAAAAGCAAGCAAATTAAGTTGCTCACTTTACTGCTAGTTAGTGCTTAGTGTTTGATAAATTGTTATAACTGTGTTTTTGTCTCCTCCTAGTATATTGTTGAAGATGTTACTTTCTTAATGAAATTATTATTCCTCAAAAAAAAAAAAAATTAAATTTCATATTAAATGTATCTTAAAGTGCATTTAATATTTGCAAAATGTAATCTTACAAAAGTCATTCAAAATGAGACATAGTAGCAAGGATGAAATAACTGTAACCAGTTTGATGTTTGATTAGAACCGGATAACAAAAAATTAAACAAGCATTCTACCTACATAAGCTAGCATTGAAGTTAAATTTTACCAGCTATAACCATTCTCTGTTTCCTGACCTTCCTTATTCCAACACTTGCTGTAACAAACTCTTCAGTTTTTTCATGAATACCTTTGGTGTAACCACTTTTGTTTCTTGCAAAGGTTGTGAAAATTCTGGAATGACTTGACTTTGGGGCTGTTTGGATTGTGGGATTACAACCCGGTTAACGGGAATGAGAATGAGATTTCAATACAAAAATGTATTAGAACCCCATTCTCATTCTCATTAACAGGTTGATATCCCATAATCCAAACGACCCCTTTGTTTATCTTGAGATTGGATGATCATTCATCCCATCATGTTTCTGAAATGGATGAAATAAAGAAATTAAAAATTGTTATAAAGTTTAATTTTATTTTTATTGAAAAAACGTCCAGGACAAAAAGTCCTACAACCAAAATTCAAATGAGATAAAAGTAGGTGTACTTTTGCCGGACAGGATCTTTTATTATGTCCAGACAATTTACAGTAACTACATGCATTATTGGTTGTGCGAAAAAATTCATGCGAAAAATAGAGTGAAATTTACCTGCAAGTACATAGATCTAGCTACTATAGCACATGCGAATGCCTTGTGCAATCATGATTTATACATCACGCATTCTTTCAACAAAGCCTATATTTCCAAAAAGCTAAGCTTATCTATACAACACATATCAAAATAATCCACTGTCCCGTGCTTATATTTAGTCATGTACGGGTCAAAAACTCAAAATCCCCTTTAGGACACAATTTTATAGTAAAATAGTCTGAACATGCTGCTATCAAAACACACACTAAAAGCCCTAATTTTTTTAGGGAAAACGTTATTTACCTTGATTGCTTATTAATCTTGCTCATTGCTTGCATCTCCGCATCTAGGATTATATATAGGTCCGGTTTCTGTTTTTTTTTTCTTTTTTCATTTCATGGCCAAACACAAAATTCTTAATCTTTACTCTTTATTATTATTAAAATGTATTCATTATTTTTTTGTTAATTAATTACACAGCACACACGGTTGTGTTCACTCCGCAGTAATGGAATAAGGCGGGAATGGAGTGCATAAAAAAATGGAATGGGGAAGGAAGGGAACAGAGAAGGAAGAGAATGGAGTCCAATTTTTTTGAAAAATATTTCAGCAAAAAAGTTTTGAGGAAAATTTCTCGAATTTCCTAAAAAAATTTGTCAAGAAAAAATATTTGAGAATTTTATTGTATTTTAAAATAATGATTTTATCCCCACGTTTTGGATAAAATGAATTTCAACACTTCTTATGGAATGAAATGTATATGGAAATTGATTCATTTCATTCTTTTGTCTCCAGTAAACAACATAATTTTTATTTCGGACATTTCATTAAAATTTATTTCATTCCTATCAAATGAAAACATTCTAAGAGTAGAACTACTCATTACTCTTTGGCTATGCTTTATTTTTATAAATCTTCAACTAGCGGGGCAAACAATCAAAATTACCCTTATTCTATGCAAGCTTTAATACTTTTTGGTCCTTTCTTTTATTCTTTATAATAAGTAAGTTGCACATTATTATGATTAAACTATCCAAAACAAACAATAACTACAACAACAAAAATTAAACAATCCAACATATACAGGATTTTTATTAAATAATATTCTTAATTAATTAAAGACCAACAAAATACATAAATTAAACAATCCAGCCTATATATAAAGGATTTTTTTTAAGAAGTTCTTACTTTATAAAGACAAACATAGTACATTTGAATGATAGATAACCTTTTAAGGAACGAGTCTTGAGTTGCATACTTGCATGTAGACACAAAGCAGCTAAAATTGAGCATGAAGAATCAGATATGTGGTGTGGCAACAACCAAGAGAGGAGATTTTCGACGAAGAGTAATGCCAGTGACACCAGTCATGTCTAAATCCTCCAATCTTTCCCCATCAGGCAGTTTGAAATTAAACTTGTGCACAACATTTGCTAGTGCAAGCTCATTAACAGCCATTGCAAACTGGATCCCAGGGCAACCCCTCCGACCGGCTCCAAAGGGAACATACTCATAGTGAAGGCCTTTGTAATCAATAGGAGAATTCAAGAACCTCTCAGGCCGGAACTCCTCGGGCTTGTCCCACAATGAAGGGTCTCTTGCAATTGCCCATGCATTTATCAGTACTTGTGTCCCTGAACTTATGTCATACCCCATTACTTTCACGTCTTGCCTTGCTTGTCTAGGAACTATTAATGGAAGTGTAAAGTAAAGTCGCATACTCTCTTTCATTACTGCTTTCAGGTAGTTCATTTTGACTAGATCACCCTCTAATATCTTTGATTTACCCTTGCCTATTTCTCTTACCTCATTCTGCAATTTCAACATGACGTCAGGACTTTTTATCAGCGCCCCTATTGTCCACTCCAAAGTTGTAGATGTTGTTTCAGTTCCAGCAGCGAACATATCCTACAAGAAGTTTATAGTTCTTAGTTATAGATATAGAAATTAGTTTTACTTATTCAGATTGATTGTGTTAGTGACAAAGGGTTACTTTCAGGAAATGGAATTAGTTAAATCAAAGTAAGAGATCGAGAGATTGTAAGTTGGAGTAACTTACCAGGATAACAGCTTTAATACATTCTTTATCAATAGAAGAGCCAGCATCTGTATTCTGAATCTCAAGCAAAATGGATACAAAGTCTTTGTTTGCAGAATCATTATTCAGTGCACTACTACTTAGACGATCTCTTAGAACGCCTTCCAGAAAAGCATCCATCTCTTTGGCCACTTTCTCCACCTTTCCATTCAATCCATTGAGCCAATCAACCCATCCGAAGAATGGAAAGAAATCCCCCATGCTGCGGGAATAACCTAACATATTCATTATTTCCCAAAGTAATATCTTGTAAGAAATCCCTTTATGACCATTTTCATATTTCTTTCCCAGTGCAATCCTGCAGACTACATTATTGGCTAGTTCAGTTAACAGATCGCTTAAATTTACTAATTTTGAGTTAGAATCTTCGATATTTTGGATAAAAAGAGCAACTTCTTCTTCTCTGACATTTTGAAATGAATGAACCCTTTTGGTACTTAGGAGCTGAGTAATACATGTACTCTTTACTTGTCTCCAATATTCACTATAACAAGCGAACGCCACGTCCCTGCCGTTATAGAAGATTCTATTGGAGACATTTGAAGTAGGTCTGTCGGAGAAAGCCAGATCATGGGTTTTCAATATCTCCCGAGCCGCATCAGCTGTAGAAACAACAAGAACAGGTACACCTCCAAACTTAAGTAGCATTAGTGGCCCATACTTATGAGCCAAGGCTCGAAGTGAAATGTGCGGGTCTGGACCAATTTGATGAAGGTTTCCGATTACAGGAAACTTTGGTGGAGAAGGTGGCAGATTTTTCGAGGATGTTTTTCTGTGTGTTAACCAGTTGTAGAGAAAAATTGTGACAAGAAACAATGAAAAGAAATAGAGGGACAGAGGATATTGCTCCGGCATTTTCATTGCTATATTGCTTGCCCATTGAAAGAACTAAAACCTACATTTATATAACACGGATGTGTGGTCTCTTTTGATCTACATGTGAGGAGGATAGGTTTTCCTTCGAATTTGAGGTTCTCACGTGAAGTCATAGAGGATAAGATTCACTGCAAGAAAATAAGGCTAAATACAACCGCACAAATTCAACCGGGGTCAAATTTGACCGTTTTCGGTTGAATTTAGGGGCACGGCTAAATTCAACAGAATGCGGTCGTATTTACATACGGTCGTATTTAAACAGTCGAATTTAGTAATAATTTCGACCGAATAAATACGACCGTAATTATATGCGACCGTATTCGGTTGAATTTAACGGTGCCCTTAAATTCGATGGAAATCGGTCGAATTTAGCCTTGCCAAAAAAATGGAGGGAATTTTCCCGCTCTTTTGAAAATTGTATTTCAATGGAAATCAGTTGTATTTATCTAATATGACCGTATTTAGTTGCATTTAGTATTTTAAGAATTTTAATTTTTTAAAGAAATTATTTTAAGGTTAGTGAATACTTTGAAAATATTTTATATAAGAGAGAATAAAACTTAATCAAATATAAAATTTTAGTTATTGGAAAAAAATAATGTGATAAGAGAATTTTTAAATTTATTTGATTGTTGCATTACAAAAAATTGGATATTTATCAAACTAATTTGAGAAATTGTAAAAAAAATTACAAGAGTGCGAGGAAGAC
>PHNY01300146.1:0-10998 GCA_003724115.2 Anethum foeniculum
GCACGGAGTACGATAGAATTCCTCGGTGCGGTCATTCGGGAAGTCCCTCCGAGGACGACTCCCATACAACTCTTACAAGAGCTGGAGAAGCATCTACAAGTAAAGCACCTATCAATAGAAAAATGAAGAATATATAATTCTAGTCATGGTCCACAAGCCAGTCAAGTCAAGCCGGGAAGAGCAAGAGCACCGCCCGATAAGAACGGAAAGAGCAAGAAAGATCTATATGCTCTGATTGGAAGTGGAAGTTCTAGAACATGTGGCTGGTATGCCGCAACGAAAGGATGGTCCCCTATGCATTTCATTCTTTCTAGATGGGAAAAAAAGTACTCCCCCCATCATAGTGAACCTGTCCTTGTGATCGGGATGAGGTAGATGAGCAAAGCTGCGAGCCTACCCTTCTCGAGCCTACTTAAATAACGCACTCATCCACTAAATTTTCACTTGATATCAATGTCTCTACTATTCCATATTGCTTTTCTTTTTTATGATAACCTGACCCTGACCATGTATCGCACAAAATGTTCATGGATCTGTCCCTATTAATATGAACCCAGAAACACAACAAACGAACTTATCAAAAATAAAACACGTTAAACACACAGAAGCAATATTCGGGAGGCGATTATAGGGCGATTATCATATACAAGGCTGAATAAGAGGGCGGTTATCATATAGCGGGTATATGTTCATTTTTAACTCGTTATATATCATTTTTTAGCTCGATTTACTGAATTGTATGAATATAATGTTGATTTTGGTGATTCTTTGGTAGTTTGTTCGATTAATAATGTGTTTTTTATTATATATTTGTATATGCTTAGTTTTGAGTGGGTTTTGTTTGCAAATATCATTTACTTGATTATGGCTTCAAATTTGGGGATTTTAGGTGTTTAGTATGGGTAACTTTATGCTGTAATTAGTTAGGGTTTAAATAAATTTAAATTTGAAATATGAATGATGGTATAAAATAATTCGAATTAAGTGGTGTTTGGCAATTCAAATTCTTAGCGTAATGTAAAAATTTGAAATAATTCTTGGTTTAAATAATTTTCTTTGCAAATATGGTTTACTTGATTATGATTTATTTGAAATAATTTTGGTGTAAGGTTTATAATTTGGGTTTTTGTGAAACGTCATAATTGATATTTTCATAACTGTCATACTTCAATTACATTACTCCATAACCACAACAAGCAGAAGCAGTAAAGGAGAGACGTCTAAATCATGTAAAATATATCATATTAGCATCTTAGTTAGTCTACTAGAAAGATCACGAATAGTTATATGAGATTGCAAATCTTTCACGTTGATTATATTCACCTCAGCACCGGTGACATCTTTTATATCTCGGCGATCTGTTCTCGTATCCCAACGATCCGTTCTTGCCTTACAATCTGTTCTTGTAACTCTACGATATTTAACGTCTTTTCCAATTTGTAGTTTATCTGCTAGATATTTTTTCCCCTTCTTACATCATACAAATTTTATCCTTATCACATCTTTCGTGACTCTTGACCTAATTACGTCATCTATACGTATCCCAAACCCTTTATGCAATGCATAAGTGTTGTAAAATTGATAGGCCTCATCTACTTTAGAAAAAAATCTACCCAAGTACTGGTCAACTGTTCAGATGTATTGATCCAGATCTTGTGCTTCCATGGATTCTTCTTGAACATAGTCAAAATTTGATTCATCATTTTCTCGTAGAACAAAAAAATTTCCAGCATCAATCTCTTCGATGAACATGATCAAGAGCCTATACATTCAGTCAATAATTACTTTTAAGTACTAAATTTCAATGTAAAAGGTCTACCAAATTACTTGATATGTCAACAAGAATCAAACAAAATGCTAATCTATTTACGACATTATCACAAACAGGTTATGGTTGTCAAAATTTACACTCAAAATTTGAAAAAGTTAAGAGTAAAATGTGAAGAAAAAGATAATCAAGTTAAGTAAACTACCTGCACCAGAAGGAATGGATAGATGATACTTGGTGTTATAAGCGGAGGCTGGATATTTGAAGGAGAATGTTTGGTTCAGTATTTGCAACCTATAAGCACGTAAAAATTAAAAGAACGGTAAAACATATCACCTGATTAGTTTTTGTTATATGGTCAACTAGGGATAAGTGTTTTATTATTAAAACGATGTAATTTTAGTGCTAGGGTAGAATTTTTTTTACAGTGTTAGGTAGAATCTCTTTATCATATATATATATATAATAGTATATATATATAGTCGTTTATATATCAAAATTAATTTGTTAGATATTTAAATTATTTCAAATGTTTCAATTCAAATCCTCTGACCAATCTAGTTTTTTAGAGAGATATTTTTGCAATCAAATCTTTTTACTTGCACCATACCTTAAATTAGTTGTTATGTGTTTTCATATATATAAAATCACAATATTTCTTGTAAGTAACCCAACACGAACACCCACTGATACAAGTTTTGGAAAAGTGATTATATATTGTAGAGCTGTAAACGAATCGAGCTCAGACGAACTTTTAACTAACACAAATAAATAATTACCGAATCGAACAATGTTCGGTAACATTATCTAACAGATTTTAGTGTCCGAGCTCGAGTTTGGTAATTACCAAACCGAACACGAGTTGTCCGATGAACTGATCGAGCGAACCAAACACGAACAGTTCGTTAACACAACAAATTTTCAAAAAAAAGGTTATGTTTTAACTTAATTTAATGTAAAAAAATTTAATTATTGTTTTATATGACTAAAGTCAATATATCTTGACATCTGTAAGATTGGAACATGAAATCACTTAAATTTTGTTAACAGGGAATCGATCTCGTTTTAGGGAGTAGCACTTTTACTAGATTTTCTTTATAAAGTCATGCAAGATATATTTGAAATTTTTTAATTAATTTTTCACATGACTAAAATCAATATATCTTAACATCCATATGGTTGGATCATTGAAAAAATCACTTAAAAAAATTATTTTGTTAATCAGGAACGAATCTTATCTTAGGGAGTAGTACTTTATTTGATTTTTTTTATAAAGTCATGTAAGATAGATTTAATTTTTTTAATTATTTTTTCATATGACTAAAATTAATATATCATAACATCCGTATAGTTGGATCGTTTAAAAAATCATTTAAAAAATTTATTTTGTTATCGAACTTAAAGAAAGAAACAAACCAAACTCGAACATGACCTTAACGAACCGAACATGAACTGAACACCCTAAAAGTTCGATTCATCAAGCTTATCGAACATAGAATATTGTCCGAACTCGTGTTCGGTAAGCTTAGTGGACGAGATTACCGAACTTGAACACGAGCTGAATCGAGCGAGTTTACCGAACTGCTCGATTCGTTTACAACTATATACACTGATATTATATAAACAGAGTTTATTACTTGAGTTGTAATACTCAAACATTTTATTTTCGATTGTATTGTTCAATTGTAGTTAGTGTTGCTGATTTGGGTGTGATGCCCTACTCCGTTATATTATGATAATAAGAGAGCAATATGCATTGCACGTAATTCAGTATTTCATGAGCGTATTAAATATATAGAGATTGATTGTCATCTTACTCGTCATCATCATTTGCAGTAAGGCACTGTCGCATTACCTTATATTCCATTTTCGCTTTAATTTGCTGATATTTTCATAAATGCTCACTCAATGATTCTGCTTCTTGTCCGACAAACTCTCGATACTCATTATTGCAACACCATAAGTTTGAGGAGGATTTAGAATATGCATAATTACTATATTAATATTATTTTTATTAAAGATATTTTTGTATGTAGCTTATAATAATTTACTATGTAAGTACTGAGACATGTATTATGAACTTCAAGTTAATTATAATAAAGTTTTACATTTATTTTCTATCTCTAAAGTTATCAAGTATTATACAAATAGTAATTTTCCTTCTATTGATGTTACAGTCCGATCTATTTTTCTTTTGTTTTAAAAGTTGTTTATTATATTATTGACCTTATTTTCTGAGAGATGCAAAATCGTTTCCATAAAATTCTTTGTATCGGCTCTTTTACTTACATGATTAAATCAAATGTAATCATAAAAGTTCCTTCAATTTATCCATTTTATCCCGGTGATTTTATTTCGATGGATCTAAAATATCGAATGATAACCTATATCATTTTATCTATATCTAAGAAATGATAATTTTCTTTCTAAAATTTATAATATTGGAGAGTTTCTCGTAAGATTGTAAGATAGTCAAGACATTCAACTAATCACATAATGTATTTACTCATTAAAATGACATATAAAATTTTATTTATCTATTTGTTGTCATGATTACCGAAAATACCGTGTTTTTTTAACTATAAATACTAAAAATTTATTTGTATAACAAGATGTTAGTTGTTGAATGATAGATTACCGAAGATATTTAGCAATATTATCAAAAAATATATAATTGCAAAATTCAATAGTTATCCATTACATTTTTGAAAATAGATTGGACACGTGTGCACAACTAAAATTAAACACGTAAACAATTACACACGTACACCTTCATCTTACGTTAATTCTATAAATAGATGTCAGTTATATATTGTAACCCCCGATATGATAACATTCTTCGGAACTATTTTAGCTATTTTACAATGTCACACAATGTTTAATAGTTATCCATTACTTCGTTTGTAAAAGACAATACACGTGTCGACAAGTAATATTGGATACATCCGCGTGTATATTTTTTTATATCAATACCTTGAATATTTGAGGTTATTTATTTTCAACCTCCGTTTTTTTTATCAATGTAAAACATTTATTAAAATATTTTATTTTATAAAAATAAGATAAGGTAGTCAATTTAATAAGATTTTGCAAATTATAAGTAAATATAAATATAAATTTATGAGATATCAAAAGCAATCAATTTTAAATGTACTTATCCCCTAAACACATAGAATGGATTGGAGTTTATAGTTTAAGAAATCCTAGAAATAAATTTCCTGAATCTCGATAAATGAGTGACATTATTGTAATGAAGGATTAAGAAAGTAAATAGTATTAATAAATCAAGTTAGTTGTAATTAAAGCGCAAAAATGAGAAAGTAATTAAATAAAGTAACTTTAAAAAGAGGAAGTTAAATTGAATAATATAAAGAAAAAAAAAGTATAATCTCCACTCTCTCCACTCCCTCACCTTCCTCCATCGACTCCCTAATCACTTACCTTTCCTAATTTCACACCCAGACACAGGGAGAGGGTTTTTCAATATATACTTACACAATTCCCTGTATCTATAAATAAATCATAACTATAATTATAATCACCTCTCTTCATTTTCACACACACACACACACACACACTGTAAATTAGGGTTTTGTTCTACAATATGCAATTCGAAGCTCTGGATTTGGATTTCACTATGNTTTTCGGTTGTGTTTGTTTTGTTTATCTGGATTACAAACCCTAGCTTTTTTATAACTGATGTGATTTCGATAGAGGATGGTGAGTTTTCGATCTCCAATTTGGATATGAGTTTGTTTCACCAGGATTATTCTCCGCCTTCGCCACCGCCTCCGCCTCCACATCCGCCTTCGGTTTCGTGTGAGGATGATCTAGGTGGAGTAGGCTCGTTGGATACTACTTGTAAGATTGTTTCCAGTGTTAACATATCCAAAAATGTGTATATAGCAGGGAAAGGCAATTTTTATATCCTTTCAAATGTTAGTGTTACTTGTTTGCCTCTCGGATGTCAGGTTGCCATTAATGTTACAGGTAATTTTAGTTTAGGGGAGGAGGCTAAGGTTATTGTGGGTAGTTTTGACCTTGAGGCTGATAATGCAACGTTTGGGAATGGTTCTGTGGTGAATACGACTGCATTGGCAGGGTCTCCACCCGCTCAAACTAGTGGGACGCCTCAGGGGATTGAGGGAGCAGGGGGTGGGCATGGAGGGAGAGGGGCTTGTTGTTTGATCGATAAGGAGAAGTTACCGGAGGATGTTTGGGGTGGGGATGCGTATTCGTGGAACTCGTTGAGGACACCCGATAGTTTTGGGAGTAAAGGGGGAACGACAAGTAAGGAGGAGGATTATGGTGGTGGCGGAGGTGGAATAATTAAGTTGATAGTTCGAAATTTTCTTGAGGTGAATGGTAGTTTGGTGGCTGATGGGGGGGATGGAAGTCCTAGAGGCGGGGGAGGATCTGGAGGCAGCATTTACATCAAGGCTCATAAAATGTAAACTTCCTTTCTTATTGCTTGATATTTTATTTAGAATTTAATTACTATAAGCTTGTCAGAAATGACTTGCAATTATATTACATGCATTAATCATTTATGCGATCTATCATGTAATTCGTGTTGCATATTCGTTGGTGCAATTGCTCATTTTAGTTGCTGGAGGAGCGTCTTGGGTTCCAATAATTCTAGAGTGTTTTAGCATTTTCAGGATTAAAAATTTGTAAATCAGTATCAAGTGTCAAATGCTATATTGTTATTAGGATATAAGATGTACAGTGGTTAGTTATATTGGAATTTGATCACAAGCTTAATTTGCCCATTTGTTTATACGTAATACACTATTTAATATAGTGAATCATGAAAAAAATTGGCTGCATACCTTTTCTTTCTCTCCCTACCTCAACCTTATGACTAGGTCAAAACTTAAATCATGGCGATGTACCTAATAGCGGCTTCAGCTCAGTTTATAAGAATTAAGACATAAGTTTATAGTTGATATGACTTCTTAATGAAGATGGAAGTATTTAGACAAGGGTGGATTCCATCCTCTTCATTCTTTCAAATAGGAACATTCAAACATAAGAATTTTTTAATGTGCTGGTAGGTCACGGAAGTTTGTTTGCGAGTTTAACCATTAAAGAATGACAAGGACGATTGTATTCGTCTTTGAGATGGGAAATGTGTCTTATCTCTGCATTTATAACTTTTGAATGATGATCTTAGTTCTGTAACAGTGTATTCGTAAATATGCAACCTCAAGAGGAAGAGAGACCTTTAGGAGATAGGTCTTTGCCACACCCTTTATTTTTTCGTTAGGTCATACATCTGTTTAGTATTTGTGCATGTATTGCCTTTTATTGCGAAGAACCTAGTCTATATCTATCTAGAGGGAAAAAAATGAAAACAAAGGAGCTGCTGCACATTTCATGCTTTGGGAGGCTTTTTATCTTTCTTCGGCAAAGCTTAAATTTCCTAATTTTTTTGTTATACATAATACACAAATATACTAAATACATTATAGCACCAACTGATTATTTAAGTAAATAATTGTATTATATTAAATAAAAAAAAAAATTAAATTTACCCACCAGTTGCAAGTGTTACATCATTTAATCTTAACACTGAGAACTTCTGTTAGTAAGGAATTTTACAGGGATTGTTTGAGGACCTTTAAATGAAAATCTGAATACCTGTCATGCCATGTTTTAACTTGTAAGTTGTATCAGAGTTTGAAGTTTATGTCCAAACGACTGTTTTCACGTTTCCAACTTCTTTAGAAGTAGATGCTGTAACTTTCCAACTAAACTTAGTATCTGCTTATCTTGATAGTTTTGTATAATATTGGAGAATGGCTTTATAAACTTTTTAGATAAAAGTGGTGATTGGTAAGGCTACTAGGTGAGGTGTTTAAGTAGTATTTCTATATTTGAGTGGTGATATGGTGGTCACAGTGTTGGACATGTTGGGGGTAAGAGTGGTTCATCTTTGTAAGGTATTAAGAATAAGCATAAGATGATCACTGATGACGTGCCACAAATATATATATATATATATATATAGAGTAAAGTTCTATGGAGTCCCTGTTTTTTTTGAGTCCCGGAGTCCCCTATACGTTCTGCAATTAAAATATTGCATAAAATATTACAAAATGTATTATTTTTCCAATCATGTTCTAACAAAAATCAGTATTTTAATTAAAATTTTGCAAATCTCATACATTTTGCAAGTTAAACACTGCAAAACATATAATTCTATAAAACATGCTTAGTTTGCAGAACATACATGTTCTACTTAATAAAGTGTGTTAGATTTGCAATATTCTAGTTAAAATAGTGATTTTTGTAGAACATGATTAAAAAATAATACGTTTGCAATATTTTATGCAATATTTTAATGGCAGAATGTATAGGGACTCCAGGACTCTACAAAAAACAGGGGACTCCATAGAACTTAACCTATATATATATATATATATATATTTCACACACTTAAAATAGATAATAATCTTGAAAAATCAAGACACAATAAATCAAGTAAATGAAACAAGGATGAGTGACCGAGTCATGTATCGAGGAAAAGGAACATAAGACTTTGATAGGGATAGCTTAGTAAAGAAAAGAAAGAAGTACAAGCATCAATAGAGCCCAGAATACTACATTTATTTGTATTTGCTTATTATATTTTCTACCTGGTTGACTAGGAGAAAAAATCTTCACCAGGTAGATGGTTTCTTTCTTTGTGTTTAATTAGTGGGGTAAATTTGCTCTGATAGACGATAGCTCCTTGAGCATTGGGTTCTGGTAAATTCATGAAATTATTATAGTGCTGCAAGTAGGCAGCTGAATACAATTTTTATGCTTATCAGGATGCATTTCAAATTTCCATATCTATGCTCTTACTTTTATCTGCTTCTAGTATTGTATCCTCATCAGTCATCAGTTACCTTGATATACTGATGCATCGATTATACATTCCGTGTACAGGATTGGCACTGGCATAATAACTGCTTGTGGAGGTGACGGATTTGGTGGCGGTGGTGGTGGAAGGGTCTCTGTTGACGTGTTTAGCAGGCATGAGGATCCTAAAATCAAGGCTCATGGTAGGAGCTATTATGTGTAGTTGTGCGCACACATACACATGTAATATACATAAGTTTTAAAATTAGCTCCGCCAAAGGAAGTCCCACAATATCTGTGGAGCTCTATAACCTTGTGAAACATTTGTTCTAAATAGAACCACTTAATATATAGTATTAACTGTCTAGTATGTTCCGACATAAAAGATAAACTCAAATTAATTTTTTACAAAAGGTCCCGTGTCATACATGTCATAAAATTCCAAGTAGGTTGCACTTTAGGTTTACATTCATAAATGATTTTAAGTCATTTTAGCAGTAAACTGTGATAGATCATCATATCCTCTAGTTCCCTGCTGGTTATGAGTACCTCTTCCAATCTTAAGACTCAAGAAAAGGACTCAAGAAAAGGAGACGGGAGTTGCGAGTAATATAAAACACATATATAATACTATTGACATATATGTATGTGAGAAAATTTTGATCTTTTTTTTTGGGGAGTAGATGTTCTAAAAGCATGACCTTTCTTTGAGTTGTTACATTGCCGGCCTTTTAAATTGCTTACTATTGTTTGTCAGGTATTTCAATCAGTTTGTGCAAGTTATAGCAGCTGAAAAGCTTCACATTCATGTTTGCAGGTGGGAGCAGTCTTGGTTGTCCTGAAAATGCAGGCGCTGCAGGGACTTTTTATGACACTGTTCCAAGGAGCCTTTTTGTTAACAATCATAACAAATCAACAGATACTGACACCCTTCTTCTAGAATTTCCATACCAGCCCCTAATGACAAATGTTTATATCGAAAACCAAGCTAAAGCTGCTGTTCCTTTACTCTGGAGTCGTGTCCAGGTCAGTAATATGTGGATAAAATTCACAACTGTTTTTGAACTGAAGAGTTAAAAATTTTGGTGCATGTTCATTAGGATTTAACATTTTTCTGAATGTTTACGGCATGACATAAACTATGATGAGTCTTTTGACTCTATAAAGTTATAGTCTGATGTCAATACTCTTGGTCTTTAACTTGCTTTATGTCTCTGAATAAACCTTTTTTCTTCCAATACAAAGAAATTTTTGGTACAAGATGAGAGTTAATTGTGAAGAATTCAGATTTGGGGTATACACTTAAACAATAGTCACTTAAGTTTTATTGTGTGCTGAATCTAGGCATCTGTCAATATCAATGTATAATCTAATTAATGATCTTGGAGGAACTGGGATACCAACCAAAGCTGCTTGTGTTGGTAATATAGTATCACAATGGCAAGTGTCCTTCCCGACAACCCTCACCCCTAATTTTTTTTTCTAAACACGCATATCCCATCTGGTTATGCCGTATCAATTGTTTCAATACCACCATTGAAGACTGAATTTCATTTCTATGTCGTTATTTTTTTTTTCCCTACAAGATCCTTGTTTGTCCTTTTAATAGTAAAAGTGCATCTGACTAGATACCTCAATCATGCATTTTAACTTTTTTAATTTGCCATATGATCAGTGGCCCTGTACAAATGAAATTTACCTGTTAGCATTAAGATTGCAAGAGTTTTCACATCTGCATCTGTAAGACGGATCCATTTATTTATTAACATATTATCTCCCTCGGAATATATTTCTAGTTAGTTTGTAATTCAGCCAAACCTATACTATATATTTGTTATCAGGTCCAAGGACAAATTAAACTTGTAACTGGTGGAGTGCTGAGCTTTGGGCTAGCACATTATTCTCTATCAGAATTTGAACTTTTAGCAGAAGAGCTGTTAATGAGTGATTCTGTAATCAAGGTATGCAGTAAATCTCCTTTGTAACTGCTCTATTAGTAGCATGAATTATTATCTGGTGATCCTACATTCTGATGTTATTTGTTAAATTTAAATAGCTTAATTTAATGATTTTCTTGTTTTTTTATGTTTTTTTCTTCATATTTGTGTTTTTAACTTTTCATTATTTCATTATTTGTATTTATTTTTTATTTAATATCATATATGGAAATATTATTGTATTATAGTTTTATTAAATACTCTATATGATAAAACTGGTTGAATTATCTTTAGTTCGACTTCAATATAACAAGATAGATAAATATAGGGCCTGTTTGGCAACCAGCAACTTATCAACTTATCGACTTATTTCGAATTTTTTTTTTCATATTTACATGTTGATTTTTAGAATTAAATATTTAAGTAGGATTTAGTATCTCTTAT
>PHNY01300147.1:5453-16095 GCA_003724115.2 Anethum foeniculum
AATAACTTATTTCTAGAATGAAGATTTGTCAAACGGGGCTGTGATAGTTGATCTAATACTCCATTGGCATGGAGTATGTAATTTTCGGTCAGGTCATCTTTAATGCTAGAGAACAGATATCTAGGAGTACTAATAACTCTTGCCTGCTTATTGTTTTATGTTTATCCTGAACTGATCATGTCCGTAGATTACTTCTAACGAGTTAGTTGTCAGTTCTGACTTCCTGTGATTAAATTTTGGCTGAAATTTATATATGTATTATTTATTCTCTTTACTGATAAAGGGAAATATCGTATAGTGGAATACAGAAATATCAAATTTTGTTATTGCTATATAATTTATTAACTAGCTTTATAACCTGTGCGATGCACGGGCATGCTCGATAATATTACATAATTTTCTTATAATTTTGATATATTTTTTAGATATTTGAAAATTTAAGTTAGTGATAACTGTTGTGAGATCCTTACTTATTTTTTGTATTCGTGGAAAGTTCGCAAACACAACTATATTAGTGTTGACTTATATGTAAATGTTTGATATTACATAATATGTTCTTTGTGTTGTATTAGTAATAATTTCGCTTAAGACACGTGCATAATGTGGGTGTTATTATATACTCTCAACTTGCCAGCAAAAATTTGATACCACATAATATGTTTTTGTGTTGTATTGGTAAATAATTTCGCATAATACGCTTGCACAATGATGTAAATATGATTACGTTATTATCGATTTGTAAGTAAGTATTTGATAATTTATAATATATCATGAATAATCGTATTATATGTTAAATTTAAAAAAAAATATTACTCCAAATGATTTTGCAGGTGTACTCTAAATTAGTTGTCAATGATTTCTTCTCGTCAGCCAGTATTATATTATTGTCGACTTACCTGTATATATTTGATAATACATAGTATGTTCATTGTGTTGTATTAGTAGTAATTTCGCTTAACACACGTGCATAGTGTGGATGTGATTATATACTATCAACTTGCCAGTAAATATTTGATACTAAATAGTATATTTTTGTGTTGTATTGGTAAAGAATTTCGCATAATACACGTGCACGATGATATAGATGTAACTATGTTATTATTTATTTGTAAGTAAGTATTTGATAATTTATAGCATGTGAATAATCTTATTATCTTTTAAATTTTAAAAAAAAAATACTTGTATTATGCAGGTGTACTCTAAATTAGTTGTCGATGATTTCTTTTCGTCAACCACTTAAATTATGATTAATGGGTTATGAAATTGTGTCCTATTATTAAAAATCTGGTATAATGAAAGTATGTTATATTTATAATTATTTCTAAATATCTATTTTTTAATTATATTTCATTACTTTTTAAATCATATATAACTTAAACTAACATATGTATAAATATATATATGTGTGTGTGTGTATATATATATATATGTATGTATGTATGTATGTATGTATGTATGTACCGGCTATTAATTACAAAATAATTAGTATGCTTTAATAAAGATTAGCTATTAATGAATATTAAATATGAAATAAATAGGAAAAGGGTTAAAATGTAATTTTACAGCATGAAGGGCATACTTGTAATTTGATATTGAATAAATTGTCCCACCCAACCCCCTAATTGCTCTATTATATATATAATAGATTAGTTTCTCTCCATATTCATGTTCGATTTTTCGTAACTGTATAAAATTTATTTATTTTCACTTCTTTAATTTAACCTAAAAGTTTGATTCTCTGTAATTATGTAATTAAATTTTACTTTCTTGATGTATTCTTGAGTTCAATTTCGTATTATACATTTATTTTCATAATTTCAAAATCAATCTTCTAAAATTATATTATTTTATTATTCATATTCTAATCTCGGCCCGTTCTTTGGACGACTTATTATAGACATTTTATTTAATTAATTTAACTTTTTAAATTTTACCTGGTTTGATTCATTATAATTACATAATTTAATAGTATTTATTTATTTATTATACAATCTTATCATGCAATATGGAGAGATTATCAGTTCAATTCTCCGCACCTGATTTATAAATAAATTTAATATTTGATTGAATATTTTAATTTCGGTCATGGGCTTGACACGAATTATCAACTAAGTATACTAGAGCAATTCCAATAGTGGTGTCAAATCTTATGTTGCATGGCACTCTTGGATGCCAATTTATTGTAGTGTCAAGGCCCAAGGGTGCTTCAAAGGTGACAAGAGAAGTGGTCAACTCTTGCCACCCTCTTGCCACCCCAAAATAGCTAAATTACAATTCTTACATGAGATAATATATAACTCTTACCTCTTCTATCATGTCTAATTATCAATTTTTTTAAAAATAAGTATTTAAGTTTATGTCATGTGGGGACCATTCGAGCACCTTGATAGAGTAGTAGTTGTTGGAGTTAAAAGTTGCCTACTTTGACATAAACGAGAGAAAAACTAAAATATTACTCCCTCCGTTCCTAAATGATAGTCGCTTTGACTTTTTTCATGTAATTTGAGGTGTAAAAAAAAATATCTAGACATATTTTTTTAAAAAAAAAAAATTCTGAATAAAAATATAGATGCTAAACTTTTATTCAAGAAAAGAAAATTTGAAAAAAATTATCTCTAGATATATTTTTTTTACACCTCAAATTACGTGAAAAAAGTCAAAGCGACTATCATTTAGGAACGGAGGGAGTAATTTTTTAGATGAGTTGGCAATGTTTGGCACCTAGGAGTGCCTTTATTGGAGATGCTCTTATATAACTGCAAATATTTTAAAAAATTATATCATTACAAATTATATTAAATTAATTTTGATATATAATTTTTAATTTTATAAAATAATAAATGATTGAATTTTTATTTTTATCAAGAATTGGCCAATATAATTATTGAAAAATCAAACGCCAAAGGGACAGACGGAGTAAAATGTTTTAAAATGTGCACGTTACTTGCGGGTAGCTTCAAGATCTAGAGTCAACATGCTTCATTAATATTTGCAGTTTTCGTATTTATAATAGTCCTCTTACATTTCCGAAGTTATAAATCGTGATGTTAGAATTCGTTGCAAGAAAACATGCACATGTTAATTCGTATTATGTACTCCCTCTGTCCTAATCATTTCTTTACAGTTTTCTTTTTGAGATGTCTCATCCAATTCTTTACATTTCAAAACTTACCCAAAATAGTTAATGGGTCCTACCACTTTCTCACTTTTCTTTCCTTTTCACACTACTTTTTACTCCACTATCTTCCTTTTATATATTAAAAATCAATGGGTCTCACCACTTCACCCACTTTTCTTTCTCTTTTCTACTACTTTATACATATTTCTTAACCTCCGTGCCCAAACCATATGTAAACAAATGGTTGGGACGGAGGGAATAGTACTTTAGTTTACCAGTCTAGCAACAGAAAGAATATAAACAAAAGTTGCTATGGTAATATGATCCTATGTTATGGAATTCCCATCTCCAAACAAAACTTCTTCAGTTTTCTTTTTTTTTTTTTCTTTTCATTTTCAAAAGTGTGGTGTCTTATGTCACCTAGCGCCTGAGAGATTTTGATTTGTAAACTCGTACACACCTCTTTCATCTTTCATGCACGTATTTTAAATTTATTATAAAATTTAGTTTCATAATTTTGTTTTTAAATTTTTTTATAATAAAAAATTAAATATTATATTTTTATTTAGAGTAAAAAAGAAATTAAAATTATTTAGGGAACTGTACTTTATAGGAGTATTAAAATGCGTGTCGAGCAGCCAATATAAAAAACCTGTAAAGACGGAGAGAATAAGGGAAGTTACTCGGATAAATTTTAAAAGAATTTTTTGGGTATTTAGCATTTTACTTTTCAAAATATTCATAATCAAATTCAAAGGAAAAAACTTTCATTTATTGGTATTTTCTATTATATTTATCGCAAAATACATGTCTAGTTCTAGAAGTACAAGTTACAGCCAGTGAGCCAGGCACAAGATAGTTAGTTCTGAACCCCTGGTCCAATACGCCATTCCGATTTTCGTTACCGAACTTGGATCTTATTGGACTTTAAAACATGTATCAGCCCAACTTATCTAACTGTCCATGCTAAATTATGAATAGGCCTCAAGTTCATGTCTCTCTTCTGAAATGCTTTTTCAGGCTATCTCTCAAAGCCCAAATTTAACTTAACCCACGAATGTTCTTCCAGTAAGTAAGCTAAAGCATCTACTACTACAGGGGCGGAACTTGGGGGACTGGAGTGAGCCCCTGTTCTCGCCAATTGGTAAAATTCATCAAAATTTTAGCGTAAAATTTTAAAAAAAAATATGAAATAATTTGGTTCGATTCTCCTGAATAATTATCCGATCCCCCTAAAATATATTGCTGGTTCCGCGGCTGATCTACTGCTGATTTACAAAATGAAATTGATGAAGGGGAGACAATGTGCAGATTAGATAGCATGCTTTGACAAATATAAATGTACCATCATCATCAAAACTGTTGACTTTAACAACTTCTGATGGCTGCCTTTATAATATTCGCATGCAGTGTCTTTTTTCCGGATCATGTATACTTGGTTCAAGCATGATTCTCTACCATCATCACCTAAAACTTTATACATCAAGTCTTTTCTAATATTTGCAAATATTTCTTCTTCTTTTCTTTTCATTCAGGAAATATATTTTCGTACATAATTTTATCTAAATATAATGTCAAAAGTAAAAATAAAAAATTTTTAAAACAATAATTGAACTTATATGCCTTTCAAATGATCATATATTTTAACAAATTTTAAAGATAAGCTAGAATTAAACTCAGAATATAATATCACTTAAGCTATCTCATGACGTTCCGAAATAAGAGATTTAGGGCCCGTTTGGCAAATCTTATTTGTCAGAAATAAGTTACTTATTTCTGAAAAAAGTACATCAAACTGTACTTTTTTCTGAAATAAGTTACTTATTTTCTGTAAATTCTTGCATATAAAAAATATTTAATTATTCTTAAATACTTAATTCTAAAAATTAATATGTAAATATGAAATTTTTTCCTCAAATAAGTTGATAAGTTCATAAGAACTTATTCAACCAAACAGACCCTTAATTTCCTTTGATTTCCATGGTTTAGAGCTGCCTAATTGAAAATAAAGTCCGAACTGAGAGTGAATTTGATGGCGGTTTGCAACGAAAACATGTAGGCCCACTCCAAGAAAGGAAAATCCTACGACCTCCCCCAACCTTAACATGCACCCCCACACCATCTCAGACATAAATCCTCCATACTCGATGAATGACGCCTATGTTGGGAAGATTCATCATACATGCGTACGACCAGATTAACGTAGAGATCTTTTACGATACTAAGAGCATCTCCGATGGGACTAACTAAAATGATTTGCTAAAATAATATAAAATAAAAATAATTTATTGAATTCGTAAGCTATTGAGGTCCAGTGAATTAGTTATAACTGTTGGCTATAATTTGAAATAATATATTATAATCTAAAACAATATTCCCGTCCAATAAATTCTTCACATTTAAAATGAAATGTCCGGCACGCATTTTAAAACTCTTATCTACCATAATTCTATAATTTAAAATTTATGCAACTATACTAAATAAGATCGTTAAAATGCGTGCTGAACACTCCATTTAAAATGTTAAGAATCAAGTGGGACGGAGTGGGTATTTTTTTATAAAATTAAATTTTAATAAATTAAATATTTAATAAATATTAATATTTTAATATTAGAACTATCATATTTTTAAAGTTTGAAGTTAATAAGAATTAGATAAGTTAGAGAATTTGATCTTCGCGCTCATTGCTTCTTATGAAAACAATAGCTTAATATTGTAAGAAAATAGTCAGTGTAGCAATTGAATACTTCTGCTTGCAAATCAAGTGAACAAAAAAAAAAAAGGAAATGGCAGGAGATATTGGAAACTCCCCTGCAATTAAGCATTCAACAAATATAGCTAAGCACATGTGAGTGGCTAAAATTTAAGGTAAGAGTAGTCGCTGATCGGAGATGCCAATTTTGAAGATATTAGCTATAATTAGGGGTGAATATGGGTCGGGTTGGTCGGGTTATTCGGCCTAAAAAAGAGTCGGTTTGGATTAGGTTAGCGGGTTGAACGGGTTTATGTTCACCCCTAGCTATAACATGTATGTTTAGTTGCCAACTGTGAGTTTTTGTTAAGGATTACAAGGGGTTGGAGATGCTCTAATCCCGTTAAACTCAAATAAAAGCTTTGAGTAATTTTGTAAATTTTATGATTAGTCTTGTAAATTTTACTGACCGTGTAATCTCGATAAAATACTCAAATAACTTAATCTTAAACTTTAAATTTATTTTAATTAAAATTAAATATTTTACAAATATATACTGTTCGGATGGTGAAATTTCAATCCCGTTAATAAAAATAAAAAAAAAAATTCAATACAAATATATATATATGAGATTTTCAATTTTATTCTCATAGATTGAGTTATAGTCTCATAATGCAAACGACGCTCCCCGTATATTATTTGTGTATAGACTATAATTTTCTATTTCTTCCTCCTGAGGCCACCGTTGTTCCGAATCTGCACCGTTGAGATATCATCATGCTTGTTTTGCTAGTAACTAAACAAATTCCTAAGCCCGATGATAATCTTAGTTCCCCAAAAAATAATCTCATTTAATATGGTGATAGCTTACAATGTGTTTGAATTTAGAATGTTACAAAAGTGTTATAGGGTTTATAATCACACCCTTTCCCCTTTTTTGTTCTGGTCATTCATGATCAATGATCAACATTTCCCCCTTTATATAAAATATTGTACTCTCTTTTCCGCTCTCAAATGGAGTCACAATCAATTTTTTTAATGTTTAAACTTATATATCTTATAAATAAATATTTATTTTAGTAATTAAATATTTTTAATAACCAGGTTTATATGTAAGTGAGAATATTGTAACAAGAAATAAACTCTTACTACTTTAATCGCCATTAAGACATATTCAAAAAAGAAGTTGAAATTTTATTCTACTCCCTCCGTCCCGCCAGGTTCTTTATACTAGGGACGGAGTGTTTGACATGCATTTTAAGACTTATAAAAAATGTAGTTCTATAATTTTTTTTAAAATTTTTTTTCTTCTGTATAAAAATATAATAGTTCAACTTTTATTCAGAAAAAGAAAATTTTAAAAATAAACTATGGAACTATATTTATAAGAGCCTTAAAATACGTGTCAAGTGCACGGTTCCCAACGTAAAGAACCTGATGGGACAGAGGGAGTACATACAGTAAACGTGTAAATTTATAAATTTGAGTCATTTTTATTGATGTAGTTTTTGTGCATGCACAGTCCACCGTTACTTAAAAAAGTAACCAATCAAAATACGGTTTTTCTACCATGGTGCCCATGGGCACATAATAAGCGCAAAAATTTATAAATTTGGGTCAATTTCATTGATTGAATTTTTGTTAATGCAAGGGGTCCACCACTATCTAAAGAAGAAACCAATCAAAATGGCTTAAAATTATGAATTTCCGCACTTATTATGTGCCCAATGGGCACATTATAGAAAATTCGATCAAAATAAACTAAATTTATAAATTTATTTGTTTATTACGTGCTCATTGCACCTGGCAGAAAAATCGAAATTAAAAATAGTGAAGAATTAAAAAAATAATATTGTTATTACATGATTATGTATACAACATTGTCAGCTTTTTCATAAAGAATTTCACACTACTCCCCACCTGCACTGCAGACTCTCACTCTTTTTCCACAACTTTCACTCTTCTCCTCACTCTGCAAAACCCCTCTTTGTTTCTTTCCTTCTTTCTTCTTCTTGTTCCATGGCAGTTCCAAAGCTTTTATCTTTCTGCATTCTCATCTTCACACTCACTACAAACCCTATTTTATCCCTCTCTTCTTCCTTGGAAACTGAGCTTCTTTTAACAAAAATCAAACCCTCTTTACAAGGAACCTCAGACAACATATTACTATCTTCTTGGAACACATCTGTTCCTCTTTGTCAATGGAAAGGTCTAAAATGGGTTTTCACAAATGGGTCTTTTCTCATTTGTTCTGACTTAGCTTCTCCACAATGGACTAATTTGAGTCTTTTTAAAGACCCTTTTGTTCATGTAGCTTCTATTCAACTTCCTTCAGCTGGGCTTTTTGGGAAACTTCCTAGAGAACTTGGTGAGCTTTCTAATTTACAAAGTTTGTATCTTGGTGTGAATCATCTTGTTGGGGATATTCCTCTTGAACTTGGTTATAGTAGTTCTTTATCAGATATTGATTTAGGGAATAATTTGTTGAATGGTTCTGTACCAACTTCGATCTGGAATCTTTGTGATCGTCTCGTTTCGTTTCGTGTTCATGCTAATTTTTTTTCTGGGAATGTTCCTCAACCTGCATTGCCTAATGCTACTTGTGATAAGTTAGAGGTTCTTGATTTTGGGCATAATATGTTTTCGGGTGAGGTTCCGGAGTTTTTAACTAGGTTTCGTAGTCTTAAAGAGCTTGATCTTGGGAATAATATGTTTTCTGGGTCGATTCCGGAGGGGATTGTTGGATTAAGTTTAGAAAAATTGAATCTTTCTTATAATAATTTTACTGGAGTTGTGCCAAATTTTGAGGGATCGAAGTTTGGAGGGAATGTGTTTGAAGGGAATAGTCCGGGGCTTTGTGGGGGTCCTTTAAGGGGTTGTACTGGTAGTTCTGGATTGAGTTCTGGTGCGATTGCTGGGATCGTGATTGGTTTAATGGCAGGAGTTGTTGTTTTGGCTTCGCTGTTAATTGGATATGTGCAAGGGAAGAAGAGGAGAAATGATGATGATGAAGAGTATGAATTGGAGGAGGGAGAGGATGATGAAAATGGTGGCGGTGAAGGAAAGCTGATTTTGTTTCAGGGTGGTGAAAATTTGACTTTAGAAGATGTTTTAAACGCAACCGGACAAGTCATGGAGAAGACGAGCTATGGAACTGTTTATAAGGCGAAGCTTTCTGATGGAGGAACCATTGTTTTGAGGTTGTTGAGAGATGGTAGTTGTAAGGACAGAAGTTCATGCTTGCCGGTAATCAAGCAGTTGGGCCGAGTTCGACATGAGAATTTGATTCCTCTGAGAGCTTTCTATCAGGGAAAGAGAGGGGAGAAGCTTCTTATTTATGATTATCTGCCTAATCGAAACCTTTTTGATCTCTTACATGGTTAGTCCATTCTTGACTTGATTAAGTTCTTAAGATAATGCAATCTTCTTTTAAGTACAGCGCCTATGTGATTATTTCTTTTTATATAAATTGAACTTGTAGTTACTGTACATTTGTAAATGCTACTACTACCCAACACAAGCCTATTTAGCTAAGAACTTTACCCATCGCTTACATTATGAACCCTTTTATAGTTAAGCATGATTGTGCTGAAACATTTCTGACTAAATGTTGAATGGAGCACAATAGATAGTGGAAAAGTACATCTAACACCATAAAGCTGTCTTTATTCTTAGGGACCACAATGATATCACAAGCATCATATCTAACGGAGAACTCATGAGCTTGTGTTTCAGACCTCTTTTAGAAGGCTGATTATAGTGCAACCTGATGAGTCATTGACTCATGAGTCTTGCAGTCCATCCAGATATCTGACAGACACTATAATGAACCTAGGATGGTGTCTGTAGGCATGTTTATTCTGGTAATCAGGTCCACTATCACCTAACATTTTGAGATTTTTTACTTTATTCTACATTATCTACAGTTAATCAACCTAAATTCAGTGCTATATAGTTTTGGCTTCACTAAGTTTACATTGATTATTGATATGATTAACAAATACCAAATCTTAATATCAATCTGTTTGTCCTGTTGAACCAGAAACGAGGGTTGGAAAGCCGGTATTGAATTGGGCAAAACGACACAAGATCGCCCTAGGTATAGCAAGAGGGCTAGCACATCTCCATACCAGTCTTGAAACACCGATTACTCATGGCAATGTGAGGTCGAAAAATGTTCTCGTTGATGACTTCTTCGTGGCTAGACTCACCGAGTTTGGACTTGACAAGTTGATGATACCAAATGTAGCTGATGAAATAGTTGCACTTTCCAAAGCTGAAGGTTGCAAGGCACCGGAATTTCAGAGGATGAAGAAATGCAATTCTAGAACCGACGTTTATGCTTTTGGGATCTTGCTGTTAGAGATTTTGTTAGGAAAAAAACCCGGGAAAGCAAGAAGTGGTAGTTATCTTGATTTGCCGTCATTAGTGAAAGAAGCTGTATTAGAAGAAACAACAATGGAAGTTTTTGATGTTGAGGTTTTGAAGGGAATAAGGAGTCCAATGGAAGATGGACTAGTGCAAGCATTAAAGCTTGCAATGGGCTGCTGTGCTCCGGTAGCTTCAGTCCGACCTACAATGGATGAAGTTGTGAAACAGTTGGAAGAAAATAGGCCAAGAAACAGGTCTGCTTTGTATAGTCCTACCGAAACTAGAAGCGAAATTGGTACCCCATTTTAATTTTAGTTACTTTGAAGTAAGAAGTAATAGCTACTTTATGTTAGAAAATGGAAAGTTTGAGGCATAATTATATTATGTTCTTGATGTAATTTCCTAAAACTAATAATTGGAGGTTGTTCCTTGCTATGAGGACTTAAACTTTCGTATTTGGA
>PHNY01300154.1:5504-24795 GCA_003724115.2 Anethum foeniculum
AAATTTCAGATAGTGTATAGTGTTTGTAGTTGTGATCACAAGACCTTGCCTTTAAAATCTGATATATTCTTCTATGGAATTTACTAAAGAATGAGACAAAATGTTGATGTTTCCAAATGGCTGATGTCGGGCTTAGCTTCTGAACATTTTCTCTTTGTGTAAGATTATAACATCCTAGTGCCATATTATAAATTAACATTCAAAATTTCATGATTTGAGAAGTTTTAAATTTGTTACTTGAGAGTTAGAGAAGTTTGTTTATAAGTTTTACTATTTTTTTTGACGGTTTTTTAAACTTTTAAGTTATTTGTATTTAAACTGCATTTTAGGTGCGAGACCAGGTTATTTGGTTTGAATATCCACAATTAAGATTTAGGAGTCTACGCTAAAGTGTCGCATGAGGATGGTTGCTGGTGACAGCCCGTACTCGTAATTATATGTGCGGGGTGGCATAGGAATTTAATTTGTGGGAATAGCCCCCACTCATATTAGTTAATGGAGAATATAATCCGAGAGTCTTTGTTTGACATTCCGAAGGAGGATCCCAAACAGAGTTTTATTGTTCATCAGGAATACTCTGTATGCGAGCCCTTTTGTGATGCCATATGTATGTGCCTATTAACTTCTTTGATTGAGTCACTTTTGACCCCTTTCCAATTGCTGTATTTTTTGGCAGCATCAGGAGGGGAGCATATGTTAGAGGTCCATTATACTGAGCCGGGAATTGAGTACCAGATTAACATGGAAATTGAAGAAAATACTGCTAGACAGGCTCAAAGGCAGATGTGTCAGGTATATTACCTCGTCTCTCTAATAGCGCACGTAACTATGTAGGCAATGTAAACAGACTTCTGCTTTCACTTTACTGGTCTTTTCATTTTTTTACTTATTTCGTTCATTATTAAATTTATTTCGACCCCTTGGCTTCCTCTTTTTTATTGTCATTAGTGAAAGGTTTATCATGATTTGTATGTATAGAGATCTACTTGGAGCACTGGAGCATACACAAATACAAACACACTTCTCTTTCATCATGATCTTCTAGGCATTAGTTTATTAAACTCCTCTTCTCCTGTTGCGAGTGCACACCTCTAGAGAAAGCTGTGTTAACCTTAGAAGCGAACGACAGTTAAACTTGCACCTTTGAGTTTGGTGAAATCGCTTTTAAAGCAGTGGTTTACCATGGCACAACAGTCTTTTAACTTAAGTTGTTTCTAGTTTTGTTCTTCTTAAAACTCTAGTCTTGACTCTTCACTTACTTTGCTCAACAACCTATATCTGTATCTTAATAGATAATATTCGTACTTGATCAATGCTTTATCTTTCAGTTTACCTCAACCTTCACTGAGCTGTGCACTGGATATGAGACATCAAAGAAGAAAAACGAGGAGCTGGAAAAGCAAGTAACTAACCTCAAGAGTCAGATACAAATATTGAAAGTTAAGGAAGCCTACTGGGACGAGAAGAAGAAAGAGATTGAGAAGGAACGCGATGAAGCTCGAGAAGAAGCACGTAAAGCTGTTAACAAGAAGCGCATTCTCGAGCGAAAGTTGGAGAAGACTGCCGAACAATACAAGTCTGGCTTTGTTTCATACCTGGCAAATGGCGGCAAATCATTGGGGGACTATGTAAACAAGCTCGTGACTTCCTGTAATAATAGGGCTCCAGCTGACGGGGCAGAACATGATGGGGGAATGTGATGTGACCGTAAAAAGACCAAGCCCCATAACCATAAATTATCAGTATTATTATGCTTTACTATGTTACTATTTGTTATTGTAATGTAACTTCAGACATAGCAGTATTCTCAGTAGTCCGTGTTTGATACATTTCTCCTATATGTGAGCATCTTTCTTTTAGGATGTTCTAATGATCATATTTTCTTATAATGTTCTTGCTCTTTCTTTTCTTTAAAAGTTCTATGCCGTCCGAACATAAAAATGGTTTGTACGAGTAAAAAGAATGTTACTGGTAAATGACAATCATACCTATATAAATAGAAGGTAATGGTATAAGTAGATAATCGAGGTTTTATTGGTTGCCTAGGCGGTTTTCTCAGCTCATGAGCCAAAAATCTACAACACGGCAACACCTAAATTATCCTCTGAGATAGTTTAGATCGTTATTAACTAGTTTGGGAGAATTTTAAGATAATTTAGGGTCTTTTTAAGGGTTTGGTACATGTTCAGGGACCTACACTGATTACTAACAACTTCAAATTTTAATAGTATATAAATTTTCAAATTAAATATACCTAAAATTTCAAAATCCAAAAAACTGGAATCTCAGCTGAATACACCTCCTTAATCTCTTTATATTCCCGAATTATTACAAGTACTTGCGTCAGAACCTTCATCAAGCAGAAAGCATCTTCAAAAGCTATGTAAGTTTGTTTTCCATACTTGACTGTTTCTTTTATATTGTGGTGATTTACTTTAGAGTTGGTTTCTTGATTTAGTGGTATATACAGGTTATAAAAACCCTTTTGTTTTCTTGATAATCTTTAAAACCCCCTTTTTGTTTCGTTATTTCTTGGGTTTTTGTAGTTGTGATTTGTCTTTTTGGTAGGCTACTTGTTATAACGATTGATTACTAATTACTTTGAGTTTCATTCTACTAATCAACCCGAATTGGATGTCAATAATTGTGCTTTAGATATTTTACTCTTTGCATTATAGAAAGCTCTCTATTTTTTTTATTTATTTTTTGTTTAGAAGCTGAGTTTTACTCATTTAAGTTGGGGCTTTGTTGCTTGCAAAATTGGGTTAAAAAAGATGGCACACATATGACCATGTATTGCTTTCAGAAATACTTTATTTTGGTCATAGCTTGAAAAAAAATATGATCATGTACTGCTTGCTTTCAGAAATATTTATTTTTATCTTTTTGGTCATAGCTTTATTTTCCATTTGTTTCAAGAACATGTGTCAATATGTAGTTTACTAGAGGGTCATAACCAAACATCTTCCATTGTGTTGTAAAGTGTTCGAAAATGCCATTATGTACTTGATTTTCATTTTTTCAGTTGCATGCTTTTTTTTTTCTTTTTCGTGGTAGCCATGTTTTGCTAATGATCTGTCTTTTCAGTGATATCTCTCTTTTATTGAGGAATCTGACACCGCCTGTCCGGGGTTGAGCCCTGGGATTTGATCGTGATGGGTAATGACTCGTCGTCGGATGTTCTTGAAGCAATGAAAAGAAAGTCTGGGTCCTTTGAGTATTTTACTGATGAGGAGGACTCTGAACCTCTGATTTTTAAAAGGAATGTTCGGCCTAGTCCGGCAACTAAGCTTATGGCCTGCTGTGCCTCTTCTTCGGCAGCTAGTGCCTCTACCCCAAAAGCTAGAGTGACTGGATCTGGTAAGTTGCAACCCAGCTGACCCTTGTGTGACATTGTTTTTCAAATTTAGGATGTTTGTTAGTTTATAGATAACCATGCTGTTCCTTATGAAATGTGATAGATCCTGCTATGGAATTTGTTGAAGAATGAGTTATACTATCGGTGAAGTGTTAAAATTAGTGAATCCTGCTAAACAGATTTTCTTTACGGAGGATTGTAAAATCCCAATGCCATTTTCCAAAATAATATTTAGAATTTATCACTTAAGAAAAATTGTTTTTGGTGGCTGTTATGGTGTTCTGCTACATTAGTGTATGAATCTTTGTTCGACTTCAGAAAAAAGCCCATTCATCACAAATTAGTCAATTATATCCATAAAGGTCCACGTCGTGCTGGTTTGCGTCCTATGCGTAAGTACAAGATTGGCATGGAAACTGAAGGGAATACTGCTAGACAGGCTCAAAGGCAGATGCAACAAGTAAATAATATAACCTCTCTCATAGCGTACTTATATTTATATCTTACGAGCTAATGTTATTGGCTTTACGTTTTGAATTATATCAATGCTACAACTTTCAGTTTGCCTCAACTGTTACGGAGCTGTGCACTGGATTTGAAACATCAAAGATGAAAAATGAGGAGCTGGGGGAGCAAGTAACTGACCTCGAGGGTCAGATCCAAAAGTGGAAGGATCAGAAAGCTAGCTGGGATGTGAAGAAGCAAGAACTTGAGAGGGAGCGTGATGAAGCTCTGAAAAAAGCACTTATAGCTGTTGCAGAGCAACGTAATATCGAGGAGAAACTGGAGAAGGCTACCAAACAGGTAGACGATGCCGAAGCCTCGGCTAAGAAGGCAATATATGAAGCTGTAGCAGTAACAACTAGATGTTACAAGAATTGTTTAGGCAATTTTGTAGCATCCCTGGCCAATGATGAGGGTGACTCGTTAAAGGACTATGCAAAGGAGCTTGTTAAGGAGATGCTATGCGGTGATAGGTACCTATCTGATGGGGATATTCACGCTGCAAGATATGCAGATAATGGTACTATAAAAGATAAAGCCTCATAACCGCCACTTAGCTGGCTTTTTAGAGAATGCTGCTCTGCTGAGTTACTATTTTTGATGGTAAGACATAGTAGTCTTTCCGGTAGGTTTGATAATGCTCTTACCAGGCAACATGTGAGCCGAGTATTTTGTTAATTGCACCCCCTATTGTTCTACAACCCTTAGAAAGCCGATGTTGTGTTAGTGTTATGTTCTTAATCACCAAGTTAAGACTTAGTGTTGTAGTAGGTGTTAAATACATTGCTCATACATGTAAGCATGTTTGGTGAAATATAGCATCTTTTGCGTACGTTCTAGAAGCCATTAAATAAGGCCAAGTAATCTAGTTTGAGAAGAAAAATGCTTGCACCAGCATACACAAACTCAGTTCTCCTATCTACTTTCAAAGCTCTTGCGTCTGAGAACAATGCTTCCACATATTGCTGATAACAGATTTGATACTGATATATTTTATTATTGGCCAGAGCCTAAATGCCTAATAATGAGGTTTAACAACAATAATTAACACATTCTATAAGGTTCACTTTAAATTATTCAAGTTTTTGGTTTATGAGATCCGAGGAGATTTGTTATTCTACTTGTTTACTTCAACATTTAATTTACAGTTATATTTTAAAATAATTTACAGAATTATTATAAAGTAATATCATATATCAAATAAATTTACAAAGTTAATCATATATAAAGTCGGGAAAAAAAATATCTCTTATATCTTCTTGAGTTCTAGATATATTTTTTGAGAAGAATAATCTAAAAACAAATTTTTACATTTATTCTCTTGTGTTTTCATATTTTTGGATACAAATGTAAAAATGAGGTATATTTGCTCAAAATTCACAAAGAAATTAAACTAAAGTATTTAAATATGTATTGAATAAAAAATGAATTATTTCAAAATTACATAGAGAAAAGAAACCTACATATTTAAAATATCAAATCAATGTTCTAAAAGATGAAAACTGAAATTAGTCGCACCTTATAATGATTATTGAAATAATCAATGATTAATCAAAATAATTAATTGAAATGCTAATTGGATATATTTAAAAATATATAATAATATTTAATTTATTATGTTTAATATATTAATTTAAGAGAAATATGCCCCGAATTGAACCTTATAACGATTCATCATATTCAAAATGAGTTTAGAATAAAAATGACAATGTCTCCATTATTCAATTTTTTCCCTTAGAGATGACAAAAAACCTATCGATCGAATTTTAAAAAGCCTAATTTTTTTAGAAACGAATCGGCAGGACATTTTTAAAATCAGGTCGGACATGGCTTCTTCTAAAATAAGAGTCATGTTTTAGGCCGCGTGCCGGGTGTATCGGGTTAAACCGGGCTTTTATTCGGGATTTTTTAATTTATTTTAATTTAAATTAAAAAATTTAATATCATATCTTTAATTTTATTTGAATTGGTTAGTTGAAAATAATAATCGTTTGGTTATTAATAATTATAATAGTATTATTTTATTTTATTAAAATAGAATTGTCATGTTATGTTGGAAATTTTTTTTTGTTAAAAATAAAATAAAAAAGATAATGTATTTTAGCAAAAAAAAAAGTAATTAGTTAGTTATTAGTAATTATATTATTATTATTGTTATTATTATTATTCTACTTTATTAAATATAATTCCCGTGATATTTTGGAAAAGAATAATATTTTAGTTACCTGTGATATTTTTTGAAAATGAGAGATATTTTAATTTCCTGTGATATGAAAAAAGGGTAATTGGTTAGTTATTAATAAATATTTTATTGTTATTATTTTACTTTATTAAATAGACTTGTCCGTGATAATTTTTGAAAATAAATATATTTTAATTGCCCATGATATTTTTGGAAAATGAGATGTTTTAGTTGGTAGTGATATTTTTGAAAAAGTAATATTTTAGTTGGAAAAAAATATAATAAATAACATGTTTTTTGCTCAAAAAGGTAACCATGATATTCTTGGTAAAGTGTGACATTTTAGTTGTGGTGACATTTTTGGGAAATGAGATGTTTTAGTTGCCTGATTATTTTGGAAAAAGAGATATTTTAGTTGGAAAAATTAGAAAAGATAATACATTTTAGTTGAAAAAAGTAATTGGTGTTTTAGTTCAAGAAGGTAATTTATTATTTATTATTAACAATAATACTATTAATAAATTAGTGTAAAGCGAAAACCGTTTTGGTTGTTTCGTCTATTAGAATATAGTATAGTATAGATAGATAGATAAATTTTATAGCTCGATTTGTGAGTAGTTTACGTACTGAAGAAAATAATATCTCGAATTATGAGAGAGTAATTTACATACAGAAATAAATAATATTATTTATTATTACATTTAACAGTTCTGGATCTTTAATACTCTTAAATATTAGTTTTTTTTTGCCTAAAATAGTACTCCCTCCGTCCCACCCAATTCTTTACATTGGAGGATGAGGGCTCGGCACGCATTTTAAGGCTCCTATAAAGTATGGTTTTCTAAATTTTTTTTTTTAAAAATTTCTTCTAAACAAAAATAAAATGTTTAAATTTTTATACAAGAAAAGAAAATTTTAAAAATAAATTATAGAACTATATTTTACGGTAGCTTTAAAATACGTGCCAAGCATTGGAAAAAAACTGTAAAGAAATGGGTGGGACGGAGGTAGTAACTATTATTGTTATTTATCATAACAAATTGACAAATCAATCAAATATATCTTTAATTTTTTCTATGTATAATGTAGTTTTTAAATATTTATGAAATATAATATATATTTTTAAATTTTATATAAAAAACCAAATTTTCATACGTGCTTTTTTTAAAAAGTTCCGCTTTTATCCGGACAAAATAGTACTTTTATCCGGACCTTTTAGAATCAGATTTTTACTTATTTTTTTTAATTCAGATTTTTATCCGATTTTTTCAAATTTCAAATCTAGCCGAATTTTTTTTTGAGAAAGCACCGTTTAAGACTTGTGGACCGGACCAAACAGGTGCTATTTTCCCATTGAACTTTTCGAACTTTTTCCGGATCAAGTCGAATTTAGGTTTTTAAATTTTTTGAACGTATAGAACATGCGAGTTGAATAGTTGATAATAATAAGACACAAGTACCAAGAAAATATATGTACACGGAACAGGGTAATGCATTTGGGGATGCCATTTGTATTTACAAGTATCTATCTGGCTTAGATCATCTTCAGAAGCTATGTAAGTTCAATTTCCATATGATTTCTGTTTACATTTATTTGGTCATGGTGTGTTTTGAACTTGCTTCCTTTGTTAGTTTTTAGGGTTGATTTAAATTTTTGGGTGTCTAGAAATCCTTGTTGGTTTCATATTTGGGGTTTTCTAGTTGTAGTTTGCTTCTTTTTTTTTTTTTTTTTACTTGGCTTCTTTTCTTTTATTACAATGATCAGTAACTATTTTTAGTTTGAGTTTACTATGTTTTAAACATTCACTTCGTGTATCTAAAGCAAATGAGTGAAGAAAACTTTCTAAATCTTTGTTTAATGATCTGTTTAACTCATTTAATTTGGGTTCTTGGATCTTACAGAATGGGGTTAAAAAGAATGGCTTAACTGTATGATATATGCTGATTAGCAGAAATTACGATGACATGATTTTATCCTTACCTTTTCGTTAAAGTTTTATTTTTTAATTGTATCAAGAACGTGTGTCAAGATGTAGTTACCAAAGGGTCACAGCCAAATATTTTGTATTGTATTACAAACTGTTTTTTTAATGCGATTATAGCTAGATGTTAATTTTTTTCAGTTGCATGTTCTTCTTTTTCATTTTTATGGTAGCCATAATTGATCCATGTTTTTGCTTATAATTTTCATTTTCACTGCCAAAGTCAGGGTGCCTGGATTTGGTGAGTTGCAACCCCAGCTAACCTTTTTGTGACATAATCTCCTTCTCAAATTTCAGGACCTTTATAAGGTTTTTTGCTTAACATGAAAATAATGAATGTGGCCAACAAGACTAGCCGGTACCCCAGTAACTAATAGCTGTGCACCGGCTAAACTGAATAGCACCAATTATCTAAAGTAACTAAAGAAAATACATGATACAAGAAGACGTTTATAAGGTTTATAGATAATAATGCTGTTCCTTGAAAAATGTGATATGTCATGGTATGAAATTTGTTGAAGAATGAGTAATACAATTGGTGGAGTGTTAAAATTACCAGATCCTGCTAAAAAGAATTTTTTTATGGACAATTAAATCATCCCAATGCTATTTTCCAAAACAAAATTTTAAAAATTGATCACTTGAGGGTTGAGAAATATGTTTTCGTGGCTGTTTATGGTGTTTTGTTGCATTAGTGGTGTAAAATATTTTTAAAGTCTCGTATAGGGTCTTTGTTGGACTCTTTGTTATCTATACTCGACTGAAAGTGTTTAACATGTATACGTGTTCAAGTATCAGATTTGGCAACATTTTGATAATTTTACATGTCCTTGGCGTAAATTAAGTGTCCATACCCATGTCCGAATGTCCGTGTGTCGAGTGCCCGATGCGCGCGTACTCGTGGAAAAATGAAGAGGCTGATTAACAGACGTTTGACTTACTTCCCAAGAACCCGTTCATCATTAATTAGTCAATTAAACTCATAGACATCTACTTCGCCGGGAGACTTTCCCTGAGAATCATGGACCTGTGCCTTAGGATATGCCCTTTCTTTTTCGTGAATTTGTGATGTTGCATAATTGTGCTTGTTTACATTTTGGTTGTCTCACTTTTAACCCCTTGTTTATTGCTGCTTTTTTGCAGTATCAGGTAGGAAGCTTAATTTACACAAGATTGGCATGGAAACTGAAGAGACTACTGCTAGACAGGCTCAAAAGCAGCTGCATCAAGTAAATAATATCACCTCCTTTGCAGCGTTACACACCCTCACACACACACACATCTCTTAATAGCTAACGTTATTGACTTCATTTTTCGTATTGGATCAATGCTCAAACCTCAGTTCACTTTAACTGTTACGGAGCTATGCACTGGCTTTGAGTCATCAAAGAAAAAAAATGAGGAGCTTGGGAAGCAAGTGACTGACCTGGACAGTCAGATCCAAGAGTGGAAGGATCAGAAAGCTAGCTGGGATGAGGAGATGAAAGAACTTGAGAGGAAGTTTAAAGAGGCTCATAAGAAAGCACTTTTATCTTTTCGCGAGAAGAGTGATATGGAGGAGAAATTGGAGAAGGCTTCCAAAGCCCCTTCTAAGAAGTCAATATATGAAGCCGTAGCATCAGCTACTAGGTGATACAAGAATTGCTTAGACAATCTTGTTGCATCCCTGGTCAATGGTAAGGGAGAATCGTTAAAGGACTATGCAGAGAAGCTCGTTAAGGAGATTTTCTGCAAAGATAGGGCCCTAGCTTACGAGGCAGTTCATGTTGCAGGACATGCAGGTGATGTTGCAGGACAGGAGTTCAGAGTTCCTGTTTTTGATGGTACAGTAAGACTTAGCAGTCTTTCCGGTAGGTGTTTGATACGTCGCTCATTTGCTCCTACATGGCAACATGTGAGGGGAGCACCTTCTGTTAATTGCATCTCTCAGAAAGTTCTTGAACCCTTAAAAAAAGCTAAGGTCGTCTTAATTATGTTCTCAATTATTGATATAGAAGTCTTTGCAGTAGGTCTTTAGTACATTGCTCCTACAGCATCTTTTTGTTAATTGCATCTTTCGCATGCATATTTGAAACCTTCAAAAAGGCGTTGAAGTTTAATCATGAACTACAGAAATATGCTTGCACCATTATAAATAAATTCAGTTCCCCTATCTACTTCCCAAGCTCCAACAATTATTTGACATATTTCTCTATGTCAAAACTCTATCTCCATCAACATCTCTACCGATTTCCCTTCTATATTATTCTCCCCCTTCACAACTCTTCTCCACACATACTAAGGTAGGGTAACTCACCTCTCGTTACTTTGACTCACCGAGTCGGTACGGAGTTTCACCAAGTCGCACTAAGTCTGACTGAGTTACATTTGTGTTTTCGCAGGAGCAGCTACGAAAGGAGGTAAATCAGAAAGCGAAGCTAAAAAGCTTGAAAGCAGGTGTGTTTTTCTTTTTGTGTTTTTTCAGTTTTCTCAAAAGCGTGGAGTTATTTGTGTTTGTGATGAGTTTTAGGTCGGCGGTGAACAAGAGAGGAAAGCTGGTGAAGGATCATAACAGGCCGAAGCGGCCTGCTAGCGCTTTCTTCATTTTTATGTATTTATCGTGGACCTTTACATACAAGATATATCTATCAACATATATACACTCTGGTGTGTTTGTGTGTGTGTGTTTGATATATATTTATATGTTGAATTTGTTTTGGGAAGACTTCAGGAAGACATTTAAGGAGAAGCATCCATGTAACAAATCTGTAGCTGTTGTAAGTATTTTTAACGGGATATATTTTACCTATGACTTTTTGATCTGTTTGCTATGTTTTGTTTAATTTGGGGTGGCGTTGGAATTTTTAGCTCGGAAAAGCTGGTGGTGATAAGTGGAAATCGATGTCAGAAGCTGTGAGTTGGTTTGATTTTGATGAGTATGATTTTTTGGATGAACATTGTTTGAAATGTGGATTTGTTGTTGTTTTAATTTGTGACAGGATAGAGCTCCGTATGTAGCAAAGGCGGAGAAGAGGAAAGCCGATTATAAAAAGACGTTCCTCACATACATCAACAAAAAAGAGGTATTTTTTGTGTATAATTTATCGGCATAACAAGCTAAATTAATGAATTTTTGTTTAGGTTTCTAATATGTTTATTTGATTTTAGGCTGATGAGGAAAAGGTAGTTGAAGAGGACGAGTCTGACAAGTCAAGATCAGAAGTTCATGATGATGATGAAGACATCGAGGACGAGAGTGGAGAGGTGTGTGTATATTGTATATATTTGTAATTAGAAATTGGCTATATATGAAGATGTTGAGTTTGATGTCGTGTGTGTATTTTGCAGATGGATGAAGATGACGAGTAAAGAGAGTTTGTGAAACAGTTGATGAAGAATGGTGTAAAATTTCAGCAGCTACTAGCACGAATGGGATTAGTGTTCTCCTTTGTTAACTTCCTAAAAAATTCCTAAACATAGTTTGTTACTTAATCATATCAGCATCTTTTGTTAACGATGCTCAGTCCCTTGTCACAGTCTTTTGTTAAGTGCTTAATTATCAAGACTAACTATTCTTAGTTTTAGAAAAACATGTTTGCACCATCATAATACCCTTTGTTCTCCTGTTACCTTGGAAGCTTTGGGCCCTATTTGACAATTAGCAATTAGCTGTTAGCTGTAGCGGAATGAATTAGCTGTTTTGACACAAAAACTGTTTGGCAAGTAGCTTTTTAAATTAGCCTTTTATACATAATTTGAAAAAGATCTTTCAAGTAGCTTTTTTAAAATTAACTTTTTGGAACCAAATAACTATTTTAAAAAGCTAACTACCAAATATTAAAACATTAGTATTAGAGGTTTTATTTGGTCAAATTTTTAATTTGGTTGAAATTTTATTTTTTTACCAAAAAACTAACTTTCAAAGAAGGCATTTGTTTTTTAGAACAATGCTTCCAACTTTCAAACGGAAGGGGTCTCATGTTTGTTCTCAAAAAGATTTGAAGCATCTTAGAATCCCAAATTTCAGATATCTTTGGCATCTTAGAATCAATTTGAGATATCTTCTCAATTTATATAAATATTTGTTTAAAGAAAACAAATGATCAATATGTGAAAAAAGAGTTATTGATAATAAAGTAGTCTTATTTATTTAATAGTAATGTAATCGTATGAAATTTTAACATTTGTGATTTCATCTGGAAAATAAAAGTGGACCTTTTAACATTAACATTTTTTTTTAATGTCAAGAATAAAATTACAGCTATTTTTTTTTTTTTTCAAAGTGGTGAAAATATATCAGGCTAGAGCAGTTTCCTCTGTTATGTAAGTTCATATTCCACATTCCCTTTTATTTTTTTTGGTCATGGTGTACTTTATAATTTATATGTGCTGCATGAAGGACATCTGGCACAAGAAGGGAGTAGTTTGAGTGATGACTCATCAATATATATGTGAATTGTATATAATCAAAAGACAGAGCTGGACAGAACTGCACAATTGTTAACCAGAAAAACAAGAGGAAGGAGAAGGGGAAGATCAATGGTGCATTGCATCCAGAGCAAGCCTTAAATCCGAATTAGTTTGAAGAAACTGAACGAGATTTTGGGCTATTTTGCCCACGGAAGGTATGAACTTTAATCTGGTTTTGACTCTAAATTATTCTTGTAAATTACTGTTTGGAACTATCATGGCATTATCAATCTCATGTTCCTTTGAAATATTATAAGTTATTTAATTAGGGTTTTATTCTGTGTTGGCATTTCAGATTTACAATTGATCTTTCTGCAGTGCATGTTAGAAACAAATAAAAAAATCTTGGAGATATTTAATCTTGCAACATACTAGAGATTACATTTTATCTATTCATTTTAAAGAAAAAAAAAAAAGAAATTTGTGTTCACTTGTGATGATTAATTTAGCCTGTTATTTCATAAACTCTTTTCCTTGGCATTAAATTTCTGAATTTACTGATTTTCTTCTGATTTCAGTTACTTCTGATTACTAGATACTGAAGAGAATGGACTCAGTAGACAATGGTATGGGGGTTAGGGATATGGGAGTTACGGATGGCAGCTGGAGGGAGAAAAGAAAGAGAGGCAGACCAAGAAAATATGGACTTAATGCACCAATAATACACTCAGTGTCACCGTTGCCGATTGCTGATCAGTCACCTCCAGCCGGGTTTTCCTCTAAATTTCTTGTCTTTCCTGTTAAAAATCGTACTTTAGTTCCAACAGGATCAGTTGCAGCTGCTGCTGGTTCACAGAGTAAGGCACTGCACGGTGCCGTTTCAGAAAATTTAGGTAATCGTATGGATATATGTTGGCATTTTTCCTTTTCATATGTCACTACATTTTAAGGTTTATACTTATGATTGCAAAGTGGGGTTCCTTCATGTATCCTCTGTGAAAATTTTAAAACAATGAGTTATAGAATTGTTAGAGTATTCAGCTGATTCCTGGAAAACATATCTTTGAATATGAGATTATAATATTCTAATGTCATCTTATAAATGAAAATATAGAGATTGATAGCTTTAGAAGTTTTTTTAAGTGGTGGTTTATTTTGTTCTGCTATTTTAGTGAGAGAAAAGTTTTCAGTGAGTAGTAGTAGAACATGATTTCTAGTTTGCAACAAAGTTATATGATTTGAATCCGAATACATTCCTTTCATTGGGGTTATACGCCAAGCATTCATGAAAGGGTCGCTGGAGAATCCTCTTACAGCCCTACTTGTAGTAATAGATGGTATAGAAATTAGGTCTACGAGAGTATCTGACTTAAAGCCCAAAGAATTGCATAAAGTCTATTGACCGAATTTCAAAAATGGAGCCCAATGAGTTTCAATAATCATCACAAATATACGGAAGCAGAGAATTATAATGATGTGATAACCCTTGAACATCATGGACTTCGAGTCGTAATTCCCTTCTTTTACTGTGTAAATTAGCAATTCTATATACTTGTGGTTTTCTAACTTCTTTGGTTGCCTCACTTTTCACTGCCTGTTTATTGTTGTTTTTTGGCAGCATCAGGCCCGGTGCATAAATTATCCGTCCACTGTCCTGAGCCAGAGTACAGGAGTAACACGGAAACTGTAGAGATTACTGGTAGACAGGCTCAAATGCAGGCTCACCGGGTAATTACCTGCGTCTTCTTAGAGTGCAGTTACGTTGTTGTCTTGATAACCTATGTTATTGACTTCTGTTTTTGTATTCAATTAATACCCTATCTTTCAGATCGCCTCAACTTTTGCTGAGCTGAGCACTAGCTTTGAGACTGCTAGAAAGAAAATAAAAGAGTTGGGAAAGCAAGTACCTGACCTTATTCAGATCGAGAATTGGAATGATCAGAGAGCCAACTGGGATGAGAAGAAGACAGAGCTCGAGAGGGAACGTGATGAAGCTCAACAAGCAGCACTTAAAGCTGCTGGTGAGAAGCATGATCTAGAGAAGAAGTTAGAGAAGGCTATCAAAGAGGCAGAAGATGCCAAGGTCTCTGCCAAGAGGGCAATAGAAGAGAGGCACGATCTCGAGGTGAAATTGGAGAAGGCTGTCAGACAGGCAGAGAGTATCGGGGCCACTAAGAAGGCAATAAATGAGGCTGCACTGAAATTTGTTGACGAGAAGCGTGATCTCGAGGAGAAGTTGGAAAGGGCTGTCAAACAGGTAGAAGATGCCCAAGCTTCGGGTAAAAAGGCAATATACGAGGCTGTAGCCTCAACTTCAAATTGTTACAAGATTTGCTTGGACAATTTTGTTGCATCCTTGGGCAATGGTGAGGGCAAATCTCTGGAGGACCATGTAACTGAGCTTGTTAAGGCAATGCCCCATGATGATGGGGCCCCAGCTGATTTGGCAGTCGACGTGACAGGACGCGAAGCTGATGGGGATAAAAAAGATGACGCGGCAATGCAACTCAGGATGTCTCAACGTGCAACAAAGCCAAATCCCAAGTATGTGCGACGTGAATAGTGCATGATGAATGTTTATTTGTTCTCTTTCTGAGTCGATGCTTTGTAAATCTGTTGCTAAAGTACTTTGTACGTTTTTTTCAACAATGCAATGTCAGAACTGAGAATGCTTGATGAATGGTTACGATGCACAAACTGTGAAATGCTATGAACTAAAATGTTTGCAGCAACGTTGGCATTGGATAAATCTAAAAATTTTAACGGAGTGAGTAGCTCCCAAATTGTTCGGAGTTTTAAGTGCACTCAAAACTCTCAAAGCAATTGCAGGATGTTGTGCAACTGGGAGGCTGGTAATATACAAGCTTCTCTTGCAAAAAACGAAAAGAAAAAAGGCCTGTGGGATTATGAGATGAGTAACAATAATAAAGGCCACAAAAACAATAGCTGAAAGATTACAGAGCTACTGCCAAGAATTTCTATATATGAGCTGTTAGTATTGTTGATTTAAATCAGAATGAATGCCATCTGCTACTACTGGTCTAAAGTATGGAAGAAAATAAACTTCAATTTCATATTGGCAAAATCCGTTATCTATCCCAATCAGATCATATTTTTATGTGGAACACCACAAAATGAGAATGGGTTGTGAGATTGTTTGTTTTACATAAATATTTATTTTTAAAATTTTTGACAAAGATACCACTCTAGTACGCCTTTCAAGTTTAGGTATTTTGTTTATTTTAATACTAATGAATATCAAACATTTCAAAAATGAATCTCAAAGTTATGCTCCGACTAAAAAGAGTATCTAAATAGCTAGAATATTAAAATTTAATATCTTATATTATTTTTTCAAAAAAAAAGTGAAATTTTGTCCATAATTAAATTTATTCAACAAAATAGAAAGAATAATTTTTTGGGAGAACATGTTTGAGACAAAATTAGCAATATATTAACCATTTAGATACTCTTTTTAGTCCGGGTATCAGGGAAAAAAAATCTCTTTTCCTTTAAAAAATAAAATTTTGTAACTAATAAAAATAAAATAAAAAATTGTAATAACAAGTTTCAAAAAAAATAAATAATTCTACAAACAAATGCTTCTCACGATCTTTCAATTTCTTTTCTAAAAATTTTGTGTTAACTTTTCCAAAACTCGCGTTTTTATCACAATGATTGCTTTGCCCTGAAACAATCATGGGACAAAAAAAGTGCGACTATCAGAATTCTGAAAATGTGAAATAACATGAGATGCGCTTGTTTTCAAAAAAAAAAAAAAAAACATGAGATGCGCTGAATTTAACCGTAATTTAAGTCGACAGGCAGTTTAAAAAGGAAATATCCTAACTACACGCCTCCTGGTGATCGGCGAAACCAGGTTTCAACGGAGCAACTCTCCCAGCAATTGCTTGTCAGTCATTTCCGCTTCTTTTTTAATTTTTTTAATCATCCACTCATAATTTACTTTCAAATTTGCTTCTTGAAATTACTTTAAACTATGGTTTTAGGGCTGAATGTTCTTTTAGTTTTGAGTTTTATTCTATGAATATCTACATTGTAGATATGTGATCCGGTTAAACTCCCTTTTTACTGTTTTAGGATTAAATAGGCTACTTACTTAACACGGTATCAGACACGATTATCGAAGAATTGATGGTATGTTCTATAATTTAAATAATAAAAAAGATTTTGAGTGAGGAAGAGTATCAAAGCTCTCCTTTTATATATTTTTGTTTGCAGATGGGGATTTGTTGCTTACAGTGCTTGAGACACTATGTAAACAAAATGGGATTAAGAAAGATAAAAATTTATTATATGTACTGTATTAGAATTTATATATGTTTACGGCAACACCAGATTGTGTTTGAAAACAGGGAAGATATGAATGGAGTTGTCATATGTATTTTCATTTTTTCTGAAGTTTATAGGTTTTTTTGGGTTTAGGTTCTGATATGTTGTTTGAACTAAACCCATCATTTGAAAATTTGAAATGAAATTCAAGTATCCAAACATATGTATTTCATTTTTTTCTGGAGTGTTCTCGCTATAGCTTTATTTGGTAATTGTTTCGGAAAATTTCTCAGTATGTAGTTTACTTAATGTTACAAGTTACAACCAAACATGTTCCACTGTATTTACAAATTGTTCTTATGATTTGATTATGTACTTGATTTTCAGTTTTTTAAAGGCATGTTTTTTCGTTTTTCTAGTGCCTGTAAGTTGTTTCGTGTTTAGCTAATGATTTGGGTTTCCATGGTATTCTCCCTTTCGCAGTGCTCTCACTTTTTCGAGTATTTTAAGTAGATGGTAATGGATAAGGATTTGTTGCCGAGTTCTTGGATGGAATTTTCTATGAGAACAGCCAATAAGGGTGTTGCGCAACCAATTGTTGCCAACGAAATGAAAAGGAAGCCTGAGCCGTTCGTGGATACTGATGAGGAGGACAATCAGCCACTATCTTTAAGGAAGGCTCGGGCTAGTACAGTCGCTAAGCCCGCGGCCCGCAGTGCCTCTTCTTCAACTGCTGGTGCCACTCCCGCAGAAGCTGGGGTGACTGGGTCTGGTGAGTTGCACCCCCAACTAATCCTTTTGTGACATTTCTTTTCTCATTTCAGGATGTTTTTAAGGTTTATACTCATGCACTTGCGCTCACAAGTTTTTTTTTTTTTTTTGAATGTGATGTATTTGTCTATTTTTGAAGAACGAGTTATAGAATTGTTGAAGTTCTTAAGTGACTGAATCCTGCAAACATTTCTCCCTTTATGTAGCCTACATAATGTAGGATTATTTTATCATGGTCATATATTAATAGCTTGAGAAGTTTCTTTAAAATGGCTGTTAGTGTTTTTCTGGTATAGAGATGCTGGAGATTATTTTCATAGAGCTGTATAGGGTCTTTGTTTGACAGAATATCCTGAGGAGCTCGATGGGTTTCAACATTAAATCACAAATATACTCATGAAAGTCAAATTTCGTGATTAGGCTTTCTTTGAAAATCATGGACGCGACGCGACCCATGAGATTTCCTCTTCTTGTCTGAATTTGTATATACTTGATCTTATTTACTTCTTTGTTTGCCTCATATTTAACCCCTTCTTTATTGCTGTTTTTTGGCAGTATCAGGTGACAAGCGCAAGTTGCTTAATAAACGTCCTGTGCCCAAGTACACAATTAACATGGAAACTGAAGGGACTATTGCTAGACAGGCACAAAAGCAGATGCGTCAGGTAAATTACCTTACTTCTCTCATAGCTTACTGATATTTATATTTTAATAACCAACTTTATTTGCTTCACTTTTGCATTATTCTGATGCTGTATCTTTTAGGCTGCCTTAAGTGTTTCAGAGCTGTGCACTGGTTTTGAGACATCAAAGATGAAAAATGAGGAGCTGAGGAAGCAGGTAACCGATCTTGAGGTTCAGATCCAAAAGTGGAAGCGTCAGAAAGCCAGCTGGGATGAGAAGAAGAAAGAGCTTGAAAGAGAACGCGATGAAGGTCGGGAAGAAGCACTCAAAGCTGCTGGCGAGAAGCGTAATCTCGAATTGAAGCTAGAGGAGGCTGTCCGAAGTGCAGAAGATGCCAAAGCCTCTACGAAGGCAATATATGAGGCTGCACTTAGAGCTGTTAGTGAGAAGCACAATCTCGAGGAGAAATTGGAGAAGGCTGTCAAAGAGGCAGAAAATGCCAAGGCCTCCGCTAAGAAGGCAATCCACGAAGCTGTTGCCTCAACCAAGAAACATTACAAGACTGGCTTAGGAAATTTTGTCGCACAACTGGCCAATGGTGAAGGCATATCGTTGGTGGACTATGTAAATGAGTTTGTTAAAGAGATGCCCTGTACTGATACACCCCCAGTTGATGGGGCAGTTGACATGGCAGGACATAAAGGCGATGGGGCTATAAAAATTGAAGTCCCTTATGTCAATTATATATAGGATATAATTGTGAAGGCCAACTGATGTCAGTTCTAGAAGAAAATGTCAGTTCTAGAAGAAAACTACTTCCACCATAGTGACCTTACTTTAGTCTTATAATGTTCTTCATTTTTAAGTCCAATTGATCTCGGTTTAAGAAGAAAATTGTTTGCACCATGACCATCATATACAAAGTCTTCTCCTGTCTACCATCCAGGCTCTTGCTATTGAGTTTAATTCTTCCGTCATTGTTGTTTCAAAGGGGGAAAAAGTACTCCCTCACTCCAGATTGATCCACTTTAAAATTTTAAAATATATTAATTGCAAGTACTTCTTTCAAGGACATTAAAATGCGTGAAAAAATAAAAGAAAATATATATATATATATATAATTGAGAAAAAATTTAAAAATTATATATATATATATATATATATATATATATATATATATATATATAT